>JAQQZR010001197.1:0-11796 GCA_030068235.1 Notoglanidium macrostoma | reverse complement strand
TCGTTTGTCTTTTTCACACTCAGCTGCTCTTGAGCTCAGCTATGCAACTTTGTCTCTGTGTGTGTGTGTGTGTGTGTGTGTGTGTGTGTGTGTGTGTGTGTGTGTGTGTGTGGTTAGACGGATGTGGAGTTTGTGTGTGAGTGAGAGGGCTTTTGGTTGATTATTAGCTTAGCTGTAATGACAGTGCCGTCACAGATCATTACTCATCCTCCTTTTAACACACACAAACAAGCTTTTCTCCTTCTGCTGGACCCAAGATGTACAAAGCATAGATTCCCACACACACACACACACACAGACACACAGACACACAGACACACAGACACAAAAAAAATCCCCAGAATCTCAGCTATGAGTTTAGCATTGTGATGTAAACATCATTGAGTATTCTGGAGTAAACAGTCATATTGAAAGAACAGACTGGTGGGCTTTGTGATAAAAACAAAATAAACACATAAACATAAGCTACTACGGCATCCTTGATCGTGATGTAATAACCACCCGATAAACGTTAATCGCTTCATATACTCATTTTCTGGGTCAGTTTTTACAGCAAAGCGAGGATTGCGAAATGTTGGTCAAGGTTGAGACCCTGTTTGCCGCACCAGCCTCTGCTCCGTATCTCTTGCTTTCCTTGAAGCCACTTGAATTTCTTAAAGCCATCCGCTATTATATTTCATGTGCAGCTCTCACCCGGGAACACCAGGGGGCATTTCACCAAGCTGTGATCACCTGACACGACTGCCGACAGTCAGCTGCGTGAATCAATACCATCACTACGTTCTTATATCTGTGTTTTGGACAGCTTATACTGATGCACAAAAGCACATTAACCTTTTATTAACAGTAAATAAGACACACTGGGTTTTATTTGAAGTTTTTTTTTCCTTTTAACACCATGCTAGCACGTTTATACTAGCCGACTCTGGCTAAATGTTACTTCCAGCAATACAGGGACTTTTTCCATGTACAATACGCGTTCAGTGTCAGTGATCGTTTCAGCAGTAGATTTGGATTCAGTTTGGGAGGAAAAAAAAACCCCGACCATGTTGCACTCTGTCTGGTCGATACGTTCGACGTCTGGGCAAAGACGCCTTCAGAGTTCTCAGTATGAAGGGTGTAGCCTTTGGAAAGAAAAAGCATGCAGTCATGACCACTTCAGAATTGCCCACAGCCGCCATTTTACGACACGCTGCACAATATGAAACCCTCAGCGAGTGTTGTCTGACTTTTACTGGTAATGATTGTAGAACTAAAGTCAGTACACATCTCAGAAGTGTATGCGGTTGTGTAGCTGTTATAAAGCAGCTGAAAAGTCTGTTATATTTCTAAATTGCACAGATTATTATGGGATTTTGTACTTGTATTAGTCTTATGTTCTTCCAAGTAATAAATGACAGACTTCTACAAACTATTGACATGTTCAAAAAGGCCGTGATTAGATGGGAGTGTTATGGCAGGGTGCTACAAAATGCTGTGTGTGTGTGTGTGTGTGTGTGTGTGTGTGTGTGTGTGTGTGTGTATATATGTGTGTGTGTGTGAGAGAGAGAAGAGAGAGGTACAAAGTATGAGCCAACATGTACAGACAGGACACTACAGGTGAGTCCTTGGTGTGTAATATCCTCCACGCACTACAGTGTGTGTGTGAGCAGTTTTGAAATACACACCACATAATACTTTTGTCTTAAGTGTAGTAAATACAGAGTAAATCTAAAAACTGCCCTTTGCTCAATTCTGTCGCCTTTCTGTCTGGCCAAATGAGCTTCCCAGTAATGAGAAGGCGAGTGGTTTTGGCAGGCTCCGAGCACCGGGTGTCGATTGTTGCTAATGACCTTGATAGAAATGTATAATATAGTTAGCAGTTAATCTACCACTAAATCAACACACACACAAATAAAATTCGTTCCGTTTTCTTTGCCGTACTACCCTCATATTAACGCCGCTTTCTTGGCCCATTTGTGCTAGCGTGAGAATACATTTTCAATAGAGATGATGAAGCACTTCTGTAAGTTGCTGTGCATAACTGCTAACCTATAATGCTTAAAAGTGTTATCTTAATGTTCAGCTGTTAGTGTTCACCGTATCACCAGGAAATCAGAAATTCAGTGAACTGGAGTCTGTCTTGCAAATAACTCTAAACTGGTCTTGCCACTGGTCTGAAGCTAACTTGGTATTTCTGATGAAGCTTGTCTTGTTGAGTTGTTTCTGGTTGCTTGCTTGCAGCCTGCATGCATTATGCTGGACGGAGCTTATTTTTTTTCAGCATGCAGGTTTCAGTACTAAAAGCAGCCACACAAAAGCAGAAGAGGAAACTTAACGTTTTCTATGAGCACACATGAGAATCAAGGCCAGTCAGAGATGTCTTCTACACAACCTAATCACACACACTCTCGCTCTCTCTCTCTCTCTCATTTCCTTAGCAACCATGACTCATTTCCTTAACAACACAGCAGAACAGAACCACATATAAAGAGAACCAGACAGAAAGAGAAACAAATTTGATGGAAGATAACTGAATTAAGCTTTTCTGTGGGTTGCAGGGATCCAGCAAACAAATTAGAAGAACAGATAAGCGTGTTTTTAACAGCCCGTACAAATGCATTTTCACAAAGCCGACACACACATACAAGCATTCGCTCTGATCTTGCAAAGTGCAGTGTTAGGCTCTGTATTAGACACTATGATAACGTCTGACTTCTGTTCTTGCTAGCTTAAGAATGGTCAAATCCACAAGATGTCAAAAGGTGTTATGTGCAAAATATGGCTGAAAATAGTTTTGAAATCCTCCATTCTCTCCGTCAAACCCTAGACTAACAACGAATTTGCTTTTTTGGCATATTATTAAGGCTACAATAGTGAGAAAAATAACCCCAACCTTTTTTTCGACATACAATATCCACGATGACTTTATTTCCTCCAAGAGCTCTTTTATCACACACGAGCATATGGGACACATCAAACAGAACGTCTGTTTAGGCAATTCCTTCAATCTGTACTTTTAACTGCACCGTTATCCATTACTTCACCTCTCAGAAACGCAGGACAGAATGGAAACTGTGTGACGTTTAATGAGGACTGCATGATAATTTTTCAGCAGCTTTAGATATTGTTGGTTTGGTTAGAAAACAGAAGCCACTCCTGCAATATCCGTCTCTTGAGATGAGCTCTGCCTTTCTGTTTTTCCCTCCTGCACATTCCGTCTCTTCTCCATATGTGCAGTCATTACCAAGGTTTACTGTCTGCGCTACAGGATCCCTAGAACACACATTGGCATGAAATTAAATAATTAATGTGACCGAGCACATTAACGTTAAGCAGCATGACTTATATAAAACAGATCTCTAGAGAAACAGACAAGAAAAGAGGCAGACAAATGCTTGTGAAGTACTTCATCATAGTACTGCATGCACGAAAGGTACCCTATATGTATTTTAAACATGCAAAGAAATCAATTGTGCATATGCATATGTGTAAATGAGCAGAGCAGGCAACGTGTTGGCTTGTGATTCTGCATTCTGACGAGAGCTTTTTCACACAGACTGGGGGAGAGGAGGGGAGTCGGGGTAGGTGGCTGAGTGGTTGGCTGGGTGGATGAGCAGGTGGACAGGCATTAAGTTGGGTGATTGGTAGGTAGATTGGTTGGGTGGTTAGTTGAGTGGATGGGGAGGGGGTTCATTGGTTGGTTCGGTAGATGGAAGTGATTTACTGGTTGTTTCAGTGGAGGGGGAGGTGGGTTAGTAGTAGGACCGATGGATGGACGGACGGACGGACATAGGTTGATTGGTTGGTTGAATGGAGGGGTGTATGGGCAAACAGACAGGTAGGTTGTTTGTTTGGGTGGATGGATGGATGGTTGGCTACATGGCTGGATGAGTAGGTAGACTGGCTGGCTATTTGGGCAAATGGATGAATGGACAGCTGGGTGGGTGTACACTTAGGAAAATGAGTATCTGGATGGATTGGTTTTCACTTTCTGTGCAGCACTACCGCTAACACGTTTGCTCCGTCTGTAGGAGTGAAACATTACAGACTCATTAATATTCCAATGCAAAGACTTTATGCAGTCTTGCAGCTGTTTAACTGACAACTTTTACTCCAATGTGAATTAATATTTAAAATTAACAGCAATTAAAAGTTATTGGCTACTATGCTCTCATTTTACACTACTGACCCTGTTCACACCTGCACTGAACACAGTCCACTTGTGATCGGATCACTTGAGATGGGTTTTGTAACCAGGTGTAAATGGGGTCACAGAGAAAAAGACAGGCAGTGAGAGAAAGCAAAAGTTGCACCCTGATGATTAAGTGATAACCAGCCATCCACTCAAAGCAACACAACCACCTTCTCACAAATGTGAATCAGTGAATTTTGTTAATCTTGTACGCAAAAAACAGGACATTTATGTACAAGACAAACAAGATTCACTAAGGTTTGCATTCTGATTAGATTTCTTCATCATAATGCCTTAAAATATCCACTTTTAATGTGTACCACAGAGTTATTTCATCCTATATGCGTATAACTCCATGTTTCTTTCTTTGAAGCACAGAGTCAGAGGAGAACATGAAGACATGTAGACTGTGATGGAAAGAGGCAAATCCATAAAACCTGGATTTTAAGATTCTCCCTCAACTCTCTCTCACTGTAAAAAAAAATAAATAAATAAATAACAACAACTTCCTATTCTGCTGGTCATGACTTGCTCGATGAGGAACACACACCTTGCGTACCCCTTGGTATTTGACGTCACTGCTTTGCATTTTCAAAACATGCACTATGTACAATAACAATAGTGCAGGAGACAGCTGGCGGCTGGAAGATCAAACAGTAGATGTGGGTGACGATCTAAATCCACACTGATGCAGACATTCTGTTTGTTTTAATTACATTTTTATAAATCTGATACTGCCAACTTCTTCAGCCAAACAGTTCTTCAGCTAATCAGAGTCAAGTGTGGGGACAAAAACATTGTGATTGATTAATGGCATGGTGAGACAAGCCAGGACTTACTACACCTTCGGTTCACATATTTACAAGTTCGGAATTGAACTGAAAAAGATTCACATTACTTCCACCTGGACTACATGATGATGTTTATTCCATCTGAATGTTCGTTTTAATTACCATTACTATACTACAACAATAAGTGAGAGCACTCAGCGGGGCAAATTCTTTCTATGTAAAGACAAACCTACATAATAAAGTGAAATGTTTTCTATTCGTCATCACATAATTATGACAGGATGTGAGTGTGTACGTGAGAGGGAGAGAGAGTGCTGAATGTTCAGGATGGATGAATGGATGAGCAGGTGGTTGGATGGTTAGTTGGGTGGAAGGGTGGTCGATTGGTTGGTAGAGTGAGTGAGACAGGTGACTGGATGCTTGGATAGATGCTTAGTTGGGTGACTAGGAGGTTGCTTGGTTGGCTGGATGAATGGCTGAGTAGACGTTTGGTTGGTCGGTTGAGTGGGTGGCTATATAGAGGGCGAGTGGACAGTGGGATGGATGGTTAGTTGGGTGGTTAGTTGGCTTGCTGAATGGATGAGTATTTGGTTGTATAGCTGTATGGTTGGTTGAGTGGATGGTCATTTAGGTGGATGAGCGGTTGCCTAACTAAATAGGTGAGTGAATATTTTGGTGGATGGATGTACGATTGGATGGGAAGAGTGAGAGGACTGGATAGGCAGATACACCCAGAGCACACATGAAACTCCATGACAGAACTCTGGATGGACCTAGGGACCCTGGAGCTGAGAGGTGGCAATGCTACCACACCACCATATAATCATTTGCCAAATTCATGACTGTTTGTTCTCCAACAGAGAGAACATCAACTATGTCATTAGCAGAGATTAGCTTCTCAGAAAAGGCAATCCCATAATTCATTTCACCCATCAAACTCAAGTAAAGTAAAATATGGTGGATAGAACTGCTGTACAGCCAACACTGTCTCACTGTTTAATACAATACAGAAAGGTTTAGCATTCATCAATACAAGAAAACTGAATTTGTAACTGGAGGTCTGTGTTTATAATTCCCAGATATGCAGACAGCCAGAGGGAGTCAAGCTGGACAGAGGCATTACAGACCTTAATAATAATAATAATATTAATAAATTATACTGCATGTGTGTGTTTGCATAAAATACTAGCCTGAATAACCTTGCTATATGGTGACATAACCTGAATAGCTTAAATAACCTAGCTATATGGTGACATGTATTGCCAAATCACCCATCTATTTCAGGCTGTTGATTCATTTCACATATTTTTGTTTGACAACCGCTTCCTGATCAAACAGATGATGAAATGTGACATCGCCGTTAATGGAATATAATCTAATGAGTACTCTGGGAAACCATATTCAACGCTGAATCAATAATGCGGCTGTCTGCACAACAAACAATGCAGACACACTAATTAACAGATGACACACTACCGGAGAGCGGATTTATTCTGTGTGTGTGTGTGTGTGTGTTACTTCAAAAGCACAGCTGTGTTTCTGAAATGCTCAGTTAGAGTGTAATGGACTTTAGTTTATTGATTTTTTTCATTCGTTCTTTGTACCACAAGGATCCTTAGAATTGTTGAACTGATCAATTGTTAATAATTTTTACCTTAAATATGAATGCTAATTATTCAAGATTGGTGTGTTCATGCGTTCATGAGTCGTGGAAAATACACGTCAAAGGTAGTCCTGCTTTTTCTCGGTCCACACTGGTGTGTGCTTTTATGGGGGGTCATTTCCTGTCTTCACGTTCAACAATACACAGAGACTTTCAAGGAAAGATAAGGTTGGTGCTCCACAAACACACACAGAGTACAATTATTATTAAGGTCTGTAATGCCTCGGTCCAGCATGACTCCCTCTGGCTGTCTGCATATCTGGGAATTATAAACACAGGGCTCCAGTTACAAATAAAATTTTCCTGTATTGATAATTGCTGAACCTTTCTGCATTGTTTACAATATCACAGTATTGTATTAAACACACAGTGACACAGTGTTGGCTGTACAGCAGTTCTAGCCACCATATTTTACTTTATACTTAAAACTTGATGGATGAAATGAATTATGGGATTGCCTTTTCTGAGACATACAGAGTATGAATACTATTCAAACGCATCGTGGTGTTCGTTAAACCAGAAAGAACCATATAATACTTACAAAATAATTTGTATTCTACGGCCAAAAAAAAAAAAAAAAAAAAAAAAACAAACAATCCACATTTGTTAAAAGGAAATTAGTTATATGTGTTTCTAAATATATCTGGCCAAATCACTCTTGTGTCACCTGAAGCACAAAAATGGGATTAAATAAAAGCATGACATTTATGGCACACATTATTTCACATATTTGTGCTAAATTGGTGTTTAGAGTCCATGGCATTACTTAAAGATGCAACCATGAAGAAGGGCTCCAACAACTAATCAATAAATGTGATTAAAAAAAAATAATTTCATTGGTCTGTGTTATGGAGCATGCTGCGGCGCACGACGTCACTTCATTTAGACTTAAAAACACATCTGAAGGAAAATGCACGTCAGTCTTCACCTTAGTCTACATCGATGTCATTATGACTCACAAATTGTGTTTTCATGTGTGCAAAATCTTGATTGGGTTGTGGTGAATGTGAGAACCTGTGGAAGACCAATGCCCCAGACTGACTCATGTTTACACAAGCTAGTTCCATTCCCCTAATCCGATCGCTCGCGTAGTGTCCAGAGAGTGCATACATTTCTTATAACCGCCCTGGGACGTTTCACTGTGTGCATCACTCCGCATTGGCCACATAAAATTCCACGTCCTTCAAACACCTTCAACAGGAACGTACAAATCAACGTGAACGAGCTAGCAAGCTAGCCGACGTGCTATAAAGTAAGGGTGGCTTCATCTGGATCCATTTCCTCTAGCATGAGCAAAAATAAACACAACATTTGGCCTTATTGTGTCTGAAATGTCACTTACTCAATATTAATGTCTTGTTTATAGTTTAAAGCAAGATCACACTTGCAATAGTGCAGTTATAAAGAAAAGATATATATACTGTAATTATTTAAAGATATCGCTTCATTACCGAACGCCATGTATATTTGGTTCTGTTCTACCTTATATGATTACGATCTATCAGAAAGCATTATATCACGCTACTTTGGCCAAAAACTCGTAGTTGAAAATGTACAGGGGTTCGTATGAATGAATGGTCCACGAGACGAATGTTGGGAAGCCAAATCCTAGATTGTGTAATTTTCTCAGCATACATAATATATACTTTTCCTATTTTTTTTAAAGTGTGTTTCAAAATGATCAACTCTCCATCTTGCTTTTGGTCGATTCACTGATTCCATGCCCTGATGACTAAAAGTCAATCCTAAAGCTTTGGAGTCGATTCCACACACTGAATATGACTCCCCCCTGTACAGATAGCCTATCAGCTGCCGGATCTTTACATTACATCAGGGCTTGCATTGCAGAGAAGACCTACAGCTGTGACAACAGAATACCAAAACCTTGCATTTGTTCATGTGTCTCATTTGGTACATACTCTCAAGCTATCACAGATCATCTAAAATATTAGAAGTAATGTTATACTGTATGCTCTAGAAAGAAGCCACATTTTCTTTGAAGTCTCTTGTTTCAAGCATGAAAAAAATTAAATAACAATTGTGGTGTGAGCAAGTATTTCCTGGTAAGGTCTCCTGAAACTAGCATAAAATTTCAGCCACTGAAAAAATTTAAACCAGACAACGAAAATCCTTAAAATAGGCAATTTGGCTTGTTAGAAGCAAATAATTATCTTGCATTGAGATGTTATTCCTTAAAAGATGATGAATATAATATAATTCGCCAAACCACCTTGAAATTTACGGCATTTTAATTTATGACATGTTTATCCAGAACAACTTATATTTGTCTCATTTACACAAGTAAGCAGTAAGAGGGGCTAGCAGTATCAGTGCTGGGATTTGAACTGACCACCTCCTGACCACAGTCCCGACATACAAACTGTACACAACTCATTCATCTTTCAAGACCTTTAACTAACTGTATTCATCTTTAAAGAATATAATACTTACTTTCAGATACTTAAAGAAAACCGTGCATTTCTAGCAGCGCATATAGGTTCGGCTTTATTGCACTGGGGCCTTAAATTAAGAAGCAGAGACGGCTTAATTGTAAAGTGTAAAGGGTGTCCCATAAATCCAGCACAACAAAAGCGTTCATTTTCGTTTATTTCAATACGTTCTCTTTGCTTTTCTCCGATTTTCTCCTTCCTTGCTCGGACACATCTGTCTGTAATAAACATAAAACTACACATTAATCCTGCGACGCTGGACTTATGGGACGGTTAGTTAGTAACCTGTTGTTTAATTATGCAGAGTTAAGAATATTAGTGAATTGAAATGACTCTAAAAGTTAGAAACAAATAGTGTTTGGTATTACAATGAATAATAATTAAATAAGACTAAATAAAATAAATCATTACACCTCATGAAGAATGATCATTAGCTGCAGCTCTAACATGAAGCGCGGTTTCAAAACAAAACAGAAGCTCTTCAAATTGATGTGTTTTTTGCACAGCCGTGAACTAACCGTTAAAAGATTATCGTTTTATGGATTTTTGCTGGGCATCCCTCGCGTCATTGTTTGGCTCTCGACCTGGAGGAAACGCTGGCTGGATCTGGTTCCAAGCCTGTGTTGTTGGAAAAAGGGGTTATCAGCAGTACAATAGCTCGGCTTAAAATATGACGACCGGGCACGCCGAGCCACGCGCCTAAAATAAAGCACCAGGTCTGACAACAGGGAGCAGAGTGCAGACCCTCTAAAGCAACTCAAGTCAGAGGTCTAGATAGCAGCGCTCTGACCCTGACCTTTAGATCAGACAGGAGGTCATCTCTTCTAATTGACACTTATTCATTTGGGAAATATTTTTACACGAACAAATGAGTCCTGGTACAAAGCTGTTAAAATAAACTTTAGTTGCTTACTTCTCGAGCGTCATGTTTCCTCCATGTGAGTCCATGCAATCACGGATCATCTCGCCTGTATACTAAATACATTTAATTTAAGTGTAAAATTAAATTGTTTATTTTTGTATAACTGCATGGCTCGGGTATGAACTATTAGTGTTAATGCACTTGCTTTAACATGCCGTCGTTTCTACGGCAACCGAACATAGACAGGGACTTGGACGCAGATGCTTCTCACAATCTACGACTAATGATAAAAGGATTTTTAAAAATATATCGTTTAACGAAGAAAAATGAGAGAAAGAGGCAGAGAGAGAATGAGAGACAGACACAGAGAGAGACAGACAGAGAATGAAAGAGAATGAGAGAAAATATGAGAGAGAGAGAGAGAGAGAGAGAGAGTACGAGAGAAAGAGAGAGAGAATGGTTTCCTGAGGTTTTCTGAGTATGAGAGAAAGAGAGAGAGAGAGAGAGAGAGAGAGAGAAAGAAAGAGAAAGAGCGTATGAGAGAAAGAGAGAGAGAGAGGTCATTTCAACGCTTTAGCAATACTGTACATGTTTATGGTCATGCTAATAAAGCTCTTTGAATTGAATTGAATTGAGAATTGAGTACGAGAGAAAGAGAGAGAGAAAGAGAGAGAATGGTTTCCTGAGGTTTTCAGAGTATGAGAGAAAGAGAGAGAGAGTATGAGAGAAAGAGAGAGAGAGAAAAAGAAAGAGAAAGAGCGTATGAGAGAAAGAGAGAGAGAAAGAGAGAGAGAGAAAGAGAGAGAGAGAAAGGTTTTCTGAGGTTTTGTATATTTCTCTTTCTCTCCTGATGTTATTACATCACATCTCATGTGTTAGTATATTTAGAGTATAAAAATATATGATTTGACAAAGAGAACGAGAGAGAGAGAGAGAGAGAGGCAGGCTGGTGAAGGAGTGACTATCACAGCTACTACGCATGTGATAACTGGAAGTAATTTGCCACTCGGAAGTTCCACAATAAACCATTAAGTTGCGTGACGTGTCATTCATTAATAGATTAAACGTAATCATTGACAAATCGCTGTCTTGTAGGCGGAATAACACCCTCAGGACTGTGCAGTTATATGAAAATAACACACACGCTGTTGCATCACTCCTCCGCCGCGTACATTATTGTGCACACCAGCGCAGTCTGAAGTGTGTTATTCCTCACTTCTGTAATGGAGAAATAGTGCTTCCAGTGTAAAACATCAGTTTCATAGCTGCAGCTTGGATTTCACAACCACGTCCGTCTAAACTCACCCCAAATCACACTACAGGAACCGACGAAGTCTTAGCGCGTTGCTAATGTTATCATAGACAACGCCTAGTGAATGCACAGAACAACACGGCACTGCTGGTCTAAAATTAAACCAAAACAATATCTATTTTTTCACAATACTGCTATTATATCATCATATCGAGCAGACATGAAACCGTGATTAGTTTACACTAGGCTATTACACCAAGAACCAAATATAAACCTTTAAGGTTTATTGTTAAAGTCAAGAGCTCAAGATTCAACGTGGCCCCTATTCATCCCTACAGTGCCTTCACAAGTTTCACACACACACACACACACACACACACACACACACACACACACACACACACACACACACACACACACGATATAGTATCACGGTCACATTGACTGGCATGGTACAGCAGAGCTGGATAATAAATGAGGCAGTACCATGTGTCAGACTTATCAGTCTCATTTCTGTCTCTGACACGCATGTGTGTGTGTGTGTGTGTGTGTGTGTGTGTGTGTGTGTGTGTGTGTGTGTGTGTGTGTGAGCGAGAGAGACAAC
>JAQQZR010001196.1:0-11796 GCA_030068235.1 Notoglanidium macrostoma | reverse complement strand
CATTGTGTAGCAGACCAGCTTTCAGGCTTAACATTGACGAATCAATGAAGAGATGCCACTCTTCCGGGTTGTGATCAAAACCCATGTCCGAGAACAGAAAATGAGAAAAGGAGTGAAAATGTTTGGATACAAATATAAGAAAATATCATGACAAAAGATTTCTCTGAAACGATTTTTGATGTGATATTCGTGATCAGCACTCATAAATCTATAAGAAACACCCAACATTGTTCAAGAAGCAAAAACTTTTGTTGTGCAGTGTTACATACAATGTAAAAGGACTCTCAATTGCACTTTGCTTTTGCAAAGTATTAGTTAGCTTGTAACTAATTGTTTGATACTGCCAAGACTTTTTGTACACTCGTGTTTGTTTTGTCAGTTTGATTGAGTTAAGTTAGTATGGTTTCCATGTTACTTTCTTGCCTCTGATACTCTGTCTGCTGATTGGCTGAACCTTGTTTATGTCTGGACTGTGAGTTTGCCTGCTGATCTTATACCTTTGCTTCCATGAGTTAATAAACATATTTGCTTTTACTGCCACCTCCTACCTGGGCATGTGTATATTCACCTCCAGCCACACCCCACAGACCTGAAAATATGTTGTGTTTGTTCTATTTTCAAATAAATATGAGTTTACATGATTTGCAAATCACCGCATTATGTTTTTATTTACATTTTAATGTTTTTATTTATGTCCCAACTTTCTAGGTTATATTTTTCATCTTTCAAGTTAAATTATTGGCACAAAGACACAAGTGTAGATCTGTAAACATATGTTAACTTACTTTATGTACCCTGAACAGATAATAAAGCAGTACTATGACACATCACTTTTATTCAAATCATTCTTGTTTTATTCCTCATTCTTTGATGTAACTTGCTGTGCATTCTGAGGATTCGTAACATGGACTTAACTTACTACAACTGTAACATCCACTGCCACATCTTCAAGTGGTAAGCATTTCCCTGACAAAATAAAAAATGACAATATTGGAAAATAAGTTCATTACAGAGGACAGAGCAGGCCTCTGGGCATTTATGATACATTGCAGAGAAATAAGTATTAGGGCAATTTTATGTTTTGTTATTTTTGTAGTGGATTTTTACTAAATTTAGATGCTTACTATAACTCTGTGTTTGTGTATGTGTGTGTGGCACACTGATGGCAGCTAATCAGCTGAAATTCAACCCCAGCAAAACTGAACTTTTATTCATCCCAGCTGATTCATCCCCACATCAGGATCTTGTGATCTCCCTGGACAACTCTGCGATCTCTCCTTCAGTCACCGCATGTAACCTTGGGGTAACCATGGACAATCACCTGTCTTTTTCCTCTCATATTGCTAATCTTTCTCTCTCATGTCGATTTCTCCACTTCAGCATCAGAAGGATTCATCCATTTCTTTCCCCCAGACCATTCAGGTACTTGTTCAGTCCCTTGTCATCTCAAGACTTGACTACTGTAATTCACTCCAAGCAGGTCTGCCTCTAAGTGCCATTCGACCACTGCAACTGGAATGCATCCAGAATGCAAATACTCAACTCATTTTCAACCTTCCCAAGTTCTCCCATACCACCCCTTTGCTACACTCCCTCCACTGGCTTCCAGTAGCTGCCCGCATCATATTCAAAACACTGATGCTTGCCTACAAAGCCAAAAATGGACCAGCACCCTCCTACCTCAAATCACTTATCAAAGCACTCCTACCTTAAAGCACACACTCCACACTGCACTGCGTTTTCACTCATCCTCCAGCACTGCTCGACTGGTTCCACCATCTCTCAAGGTTCAAGGAAGACCTGCATCTAGACTCTTCTCTGTTTTGGCACCTACGAAGTGGAAAGAACTTCTCCTACATGTCTGAACAATTGAGTCACTGGGTGTCTTCTAAAGTTCTACTTCTGAAGTACTTGGTCTAGCATTTCCGATATTTTTCCTTCCTTCCGTCTGTATTACCTGCCAAAAAAGTTTTTAGACTAATGGTATTCTTAGCCAAAGTCCTAGTGAACCAATATTAGAATATGTTACTGATAGAGACTTCAGAGCACCTATGTAAGTAGCTCTAGATAAGGGTGGCTGCCAAATGCAGCCACCAAATATATATATATAATATATAATTAAGCCATGTTACATAGTTAGATTGTAATCAAAAACAGTAGCATGGAATGATCCTCAAATTCTCTAATGTAAACCATGGAAAGGTCTGAGATATTAAATTGAGAATGGTTTCATAGATATAGGAAATGAGGAATAAGGTAAGATTGAATGACAGAAAGTAATTACCAAAAAAGAAATTGGTAGAAGAACAGAAAAATTGTGTTTGCCTCCAGCTAGGTACTGCTGATTTAATGTCCACATGATGGCTAAAAACTCCCATAAATACAACCCCATGAAGAAAAGAGAATGGAAGAAAAGAACAGGGAGAATAGATGAGAGAGGATTTTGCAGAAAATAGCCATCCATGACTGATCAATAGCTCCAAAATTAAAACTCTGTTAAACATTGAAACTACAGTTTCAGAGATATGATGTTTCAGTCACATCATGAATACATTACTCAAATATTAAATTTGTGTTGATTTTCATATGTTATGAGGCAGCTTTTTAAAATATTCTTAGTATCTCCAAAATCTTTCTAAGCTGAGTGGTCATCAGTCCAGCATGCTTCCAGACTGCCATCATAGATCATGGTGAAGACATTAACTATATGATGTCTAAATACCAGTATACTGTCTAATAGTGCTCATACCAATCCTAATGTATTGCTATTCATGGATAATAATCAATAACAATTCATCAAGTAATAGTAAAAGGCAAATAATTAAAATCTCATTTGCTAACTGAGAATAATTATCATTGTTGACTCAATGGATTGGACATATATAATATTGTGTACTAGTGTATCCAATAAAGGAGCAATAAAGGAGAAATTTCAATATAGAGTGGTGCTTAAATGTTTGTGAATCCTTTAGAATTTTCTAGAATTGTGCAAAATATGGCCTAAAACAATCAGATTTTCACATAATTGGCTTGTGGAATTTTAACACATTCCTTCTAACAGAAAGGTTTCAACTCTGGAATATTGATGGGTTTCCTCACATGAACTGCTCACACAAAATTTCTATTGGATTAAGGTCAGAACTTTGACTTGGCCATTCCAAAACATTAATTCTATTCTTCTTTAACCATTCTTTGGTAAAAATTACTTGTGTGCTTAGGGTCGTTGTCTTACTGCATGACCCACTTTAACTTGAGATTCAGATGTCCTGACATTATTCTGTAGAATTCACTGTTAATTCAGCATTCATTGTTCCATCAAGGATAGCACACTACTACTACCTGCATGTGTCACAGAAGGAATAATGTTCTTATGCTAGAATTCAGTGTTTTCCTTTCTCCACACTTAACATTTCTTATTTAAAACAAAATGTTCTATTTTTGTCTCATCCTTCCACAAAATTTTTTGGTAACACTTTATAAAATGTATGCACAACTAAGCATATATTAATGAGTGAACTAATGCTTACTTCTTAAATGCTTACAGTTCTGCTACAATGTCATAGGACTTAAATTACCATGAACAGTCTTGCACTCAAATCTCCCTCAGTGAATCAGCTGAGACAGAACGGGCTTCATGTTAAAACTATACTAAATCATGTAACTATACTTTTTTGTTCATATAAAACACAATTACAGTGTGTTACTTGTAATCACACTATCCCGTGCCACCCAAATGAAGATGGATTCCCTTTTGAGACTGGTTCCTTCCTCTTGTTGTCTCGGAGAGTTTTTCATTGCCACCATCACCACAGGCTTGCTCATTAGGGATACATATAGGGATATATATAGATAAATGTATAGCTTCATAAGTTTAAATTCAGAATTTATATACTTCTGTGAAGCTGCTTCATGACAGTGTCTGTTGTTAAAAGCGCTATACAAACAAAGCTGAATTGAATTTAATTGAATTGAGTTACTTGATGATTAATTAATACATGAGCTAATACTTGCTATAATAGTAATATAATATAATAATAATATAATATATAGTAATATAATAGTGCAACATGAAATAATGAAGCATATACATTAACACACAGCAGAGTCATGCGTACACAGGCATTAATAAATGTAATTGTTAGGTATTAATTACTTGTTTGTAAGCATTAATTATTTGTTACATGAATGATATGTATATAAGTTAATTAATTATTTGTATACATATTCTTATGTCATGACTTTACTTGGAGGGACACATTATCATCAATTCAAGCTGACTGTAGACAAGTTACATGATAAACATGCGTTAACTAAAGATTCATTAAAATAAGTAATAACTAACAAATGTAACCTTGCATGTTGACTTCATGGGGCATAATAATAATAATAATAATAATAATAATAATAATAATAATAATAATAATAATAATAATAATAATAATAATAATAATATATTTTTTTCTTTTACATAGCCATTAATAACACTTTGTTATCTGAAAAGAAACCTCTGCATCATCATTAAGGAAAACAGGTGATATTTGAACATTTTAAATCTGTTGAGAAGTTAATCATGAATTTACCTTTCAACCTATAATTGAGGCAAACCTGCATTATCACCAAATAGAACCTTTGGAGTGCAAATTATTGTAAGTGTAATTAATATTGTCATTAATTATATTAATTCGCAAAGCCAGGAACAGATTTATTAATGCCTAACAATTTCATTTACTAATGGCTGTGTACACATGACTCTGTTGTGTGTTAATGCATACACTTTGTTATTTAATGTTTAGCTCATATATTAATTAATCATCAAGTAAGCATTAGTTCACTCATTAATATAAGCTTAGTTGTGTAACCGTATTGTAAAGTGTTACCAATATTTCCAATAGCCTTCTGGCTTATCCACCTGATCTTTAGCAATTTGTAGATGGGCAGCAATGTTCTTTATGGAAAGCAGTGGTTTTCCTCTTGCAACCCTGCCATGCACACCATTGTTGTTCAGTGTTCTCCTGATGGTGTACTCATGAACATTAACATTAGTTGCTTAGAATTTATCCTGGGTCCCGTTGAGAGCCTTGCTCTTGGAGTGAGCTTTGTTCGTCAACCATTCCTTAAGAGGGTAAAAATTATCTTGAATTTCCTCTGTCTATCTGACTGTGGTTTGGTGGAGACCAAACTCTTTAGAAATTGTTTTATAACCTTTTCCAGCATCAACAACTTTTTTTCTGAGGTCCTCAGAAATGTTCTTTATTACTGCCATGATACATTTCCACAAACGTGTTGTGAAGATCAGACATTGATAGATCCTTGTTCTTTAAATAAAACAGAGTGACCACTCAACACCTCAATGTCATCCCACTGATTGAAAACACCTGACTCTAATTTCACCTTCAAATTAACTGCTAATCCTAGAGGTTCACATACTTTTGCCACTCACTGATATGTAGTGCCATTTGTTCAATTGGGTTCTCTTTATCTATATTTAGGACTGGTGTGACAGTCTGATGATGTTTTAGATCATATTTAAGGAGAAATATAGATAATTCTAAATAGTTCACAGAATTTTAACCACCACTGTATATATAAGTCATTGCATGACAAGTCTGAAAGAAATCTGAAGTTCACTTTTGATGAGCTCTGTGCTACATCTGTTCCTTGAACCTAACAATATAATAGCCATCAATGCAAAACTCCTTTCCTCAATTGCATTTGAGCCTGGCACAAAGAAAACAAATGATACAATCTGGAAGATACTGGTCAAGTTCGCTTTCCATATTTTTTGAAAAATTGCCGTCTATTCCTCACTGAAGGATTTTGACATCTTGTTTGGCTTTCTCAATTTCTTCAGTACCCACACAGATTTCTTTATAGAGTGGTCCCATATTGACAGTTGATCCATATTAGAAGACATTTTCAGAACAATCACCACCTGCTCTAGATCAGGGAGGCAGAGCTGTTCACACAGGCCAGTAGTTTAATCATCACATTATCTGGTGAAAAATCAAACCGTTCTTCAATGTAGGAAACAGCAAAGTCAAAGAACTTCCGAAAGTCCTGTTTCAGGTGGAACCTTTGTGCTGGAGGCAATTTTTCCATGAGCTGCCTGGTTTGTTATACAAAAAAGCTGTTCTGTTTTCTCTGCAACATTTTCATTCTGAACTTTCTGTCTTCCTTATAAACTTCAATGATACATAGCATTGTTTCCTCCAGGTTCTCGCAAGCTGGTCAAAAACACATTCAACAATTTCGAAAAAGCACAAATAAATTTCAGTAGGTTTTTGCAGGTTTTTCTCTTCATTTTCAATATTTTCACAAATCTTTCTCAGTACAACAAGAAAGGTTTTTTCTTTGTGAAACAGATTGAGAAATGATTGTAAAGCCTTAAAACTTGATTCAATGTCCAGTGACAGCTGATCACAGGTATACTTCCATGTGCTATGAGCTATGCTGAATGGACAGTTTACTTTCATAAGGAGACTGCTTAAAAACTGGTAAACAGAGTGGTGTTTCCCAAAATTAATAAGTATTATCTGCAACATGCCCAATATCTAATTCATATTTTTCATGACAAAAGACATAAGTTCTTAAGAGCTTGATGTATGTCTTTTGCCATTTCATCACTGACTTATAAAAGTCGAGAAGTGCATTGCATTTCGTCATTTCACTCTGTCAGGCACCATAAAATATTTAAGGTACACTGGAAACATTTTTCCGTTTCCCTTCTTTGATACATCAATGGCAAGAGAGAAATAAATGGGCTCACCTTCAGGTCGATGATCATCCAAAATATCCCTTACAGTGTTTGGTTATAGAATGTTTATTGCTATCATCTCTGATTTCTCTCTTCCCTTATGGATTTTCTTTACAATGTTTGTTTAACAGTATGGTACACATATGAAACTTCACAAGCAGCAATTTTGTCTCTTTATTTTTGCAACAAAGAATGTGGTAATGTTGCTTGCACCTTTAGCTGGTGCAGCTTTCTTGTGTATCTCTGTAGAAGCTTGCTGTGTCAGGTCATTTTCTCCTTCATGGCTAATATTTAACTCCTGGTGACATTATAGTACAGAATGCTTTGGTTGAATTGCCATTGACAGGTTTTTCCCATGGCCTCTTTTCTTCCCAATGCTTGTTGTAGTTGCACAGTCCTTTCTTTTTAACAGGCCCCTCCTTATTATGTGTTGGATAAGAAAGCAAATTCAATGCTCATAAAAGAAGTGATTCCAAAAAGTTTGCCAAATGTACTGTTTTAATATTTGATATTATTTTATGGAACAAGGTTGGTCTCATTTGGGACAAGAAAGCTTTGAACCCAAAAACAGTATGCTGCAGGTAATATGGGATGATTGGTAACCATTTACATTTACATTTACATTTATGTCATTTGGCAGACGCCCTTATCCAGAGCGACTTACATATGTCTCAATTATACAAGTGAGCAGTTGAGGGTTAAGGGCCTTGCTCAAGGGCCCAGCAGTGATAGCTTGTAACCCTAGTGTACAACTTGAAAACAGCTGTGCTCCTAGAGAGACACCAAAGAGTTGGACTTTGAATTGGACTGCCTGTCCTTGAAGGCAACATGATGGCTGATGTTGACCTGAAATAATCAATCCACTGATGTAACTTAGTCCTGTGGTTGGAGGGCTTAAACTACATCAGACACCGTTAGCGTATAGAAAGAGGGGAGTTTTAGGAACCAGTTCAAGCCCTCCTAGTCGTAGAATTGGACAAAAACTGCCATGGGATGGAGATGAATCAATAATACCTTAGGAGGAAGTGAATAGGCTACCTACAGGTGGATCAATAATACCTTGGGAAGAAGTGAGTATGAAATATTGTGTGATTTAAGAATGAAACTGTAACTAAAGGAGAGCATACTATGGTATGTATTCTTTATTTGAGTTGAGGTGCCACCTGCAAAGGCATGGCCATAGCGCACATGCTCATATGTGACCGTAAGCTCAGTATGAACTCTTTCTGCATGCAGCAAATTCACCAACCACACACATGTCAGGAGTAATTTAAAAATAGAAAAGTGAGTTTTAGCACTTCTACCTTAAAAGCTTTCAACATAAAGTGTATGGCCATGGACAGTAGGATAAACATAGTGTTAGAACTGAATTGTCACAGAACATTGGCCATCGAACACTTTCTATTGCTTATTTATTGTATGATTGAAGTGGCTGTTCATCTGCTCATCACAAGAGCTCATCTGCCTGAATTCTACCAGACAATACAGTAATGGCTCTCATGCCAAGAGGCAATACTTATAGTCATTCAGTCAAAATTTTTATACTGTAATAATGTTGTGTAACCTGAAATTTGAAGCAACTTTAAATGTTTAAATGTTTTAAACTATTCTCTCATTCTCTCCTGATTAGAGTAATCAGCCTAACGACTTGAAAGTTAGTTCTGTGTTTAGACCCACTGTGACACTGACTAGGATAAAGATGTTACTAAAGATGGATGGATGAATGAATGAATAAATGATTTTTTTTCTACCAGAATAAACCTGAAAAAAGTTAGAAGTTGCAAAATCAACAGACACATTTGTCAGGGTCTGGTAGTTTTCCTATTAGTTTTTTGCTGCCTAAACATATGATCTGTTTCAGCAAAGATAGGCATCACTACACACTCTTCCCCTCAATGGAAAATGATAAATGAGCAGGTACTCAGCTGAAATGAACTAACAGTTTTCAGTATTTTTCCTCCAGCACATTGACAGGAATGAAAGCTTCTATAAACCTAACAACCATAATCATCCTAACCAGTATATAGATTTTAGATAACCAGTACATAGATTTTTTTCAGTCCACAGCGACATCTATTTTCTGGACCACAGTATGCTGAGCTTACATTATATCACATAAAACACATCACTTCGTTAAATAGAATGAAGAACAAATCTCCGAGAGTATAACAATGAATGATTATTGAGCAAGCGTAAATTTTACAGTGTCAGAAGATAGATTTACTTATGATAAACAAAGGCAAAAAAGTAAAAACAAAATCTGATAATGGGTGTCTGCAAATGATTATTTCTTCCCTGATACGATAAAAGAAACTGCAAACAAAGGATGAAATATGCATGGGCTCAGAAGACTCAGTGACATTATAATGTGTTTTACTCTTACCTTCCCAGTAAAGTTGTGCTTAACATGAAAGGAGAAACAAATAAGGTTTACAGACAGTGACAAGCCAGTGGACTTTTCTAGCAGGGGAGGGCAAACAGGTGAAGGACCAACTTCCAAAATTGGTAATTTGAGAAATTAAGATTTACTGCTCAGTATGAAATAACAGTCCTTGAGTTGAAAATGGCCAAGGGGAAGATGAGGATTTAATCAAACCTTTTAGATTTACTGTCACCTTTCTAAAAACCTATATGGACTAAAATGATTTGTACATGGAACAGATCACCTTAGGGAATGTATCTCTGTCTGAATTATTTCTTTAAAGATAACACATTTGTCTGACAGACTGAAAGATTTTTCAGTCACTTGGAGCTATCTGTAAGTAGCCTAAATACTGGACAAAAAAAGCAGGGTATGCTATTAAGTGACTTTGTATACAAGTTAAGTTAATTGTCATTATTTGTTCTTTTATAACCTATAAAATTAGAGAAAGTTTTATGTTTCATTTATGATAAATTAACTGAAGGAAAATTAACTGTTTTTTTTATATCTAAATTGTTCTGCATATTTTTCAGATGTAAAATGAGTGGGTTGGTCATTGAAACTGAATTCCCTGGCCAATATAGTGTTTAAGGTTTCACAACTATATATGCATGGCCTGGTGGCCAGTCTTCACTGATGGCACATTACATCAATAAGAGCAGAGTGTGAAGGTTGAATTAGCAGAGCAATAGCATAGCTGCACATAAAATATTGCAACCCAAACAATATAATGGGAGACATATCAGAGTTCAAAAGAGAACAAATTGTTGCTGCACATTTTGCTGGTGCATCCTCCACCAGAATAGTCCATCTGTGTGATGTATCAAGAGTCATGTTATACAGGGTAATGATAGCATTCCTCTGCAAAGGATGAACCACATCCAACAGGAGTAACTGTCCATGCAAGTGGAAGCTGTCTGAAAATGATGTCTGGGTACTAAGCAGGATTGTGTCCAAAAAACATAAAACCACAGTTGCCCAACTCAATGCAGAATTAATTTGCACCTCACTCTCCTGTTATCACCAAAGCTGTTCATTGGAAGCTCCACAGGGTCAATATTCATGGTCAGGCTGCTATAGCCAAACCTTTGGAACTTGTGCAAATGCCAAACATCAGTTTCAATGGTGCCAGGATGATAATGCACCAATACACACAGCAAAACTGTTGACAGAGTGATTTGATGAACATGAAAGTGAAGTTGAACATCTCCCATGGCCTGCACAGTCATCAGATGTGAATATTATTTAGCCACTTTGGGGTGTTTTCAAGTAGAGCATCAGGAATTGTTTTCCTCCACCAGCATCACGTAGTGACCTGGCCACTGTTTTGGAATGGTTCAAAATCCCTCTAGCCACTGCAGGACATGTATCCCTCATTCCCAAGAGGAACTGATGCTGTATTAGCTGCAAAAAGAGGCCCTACACCATACTAATAAATTATTGCGGCCTGAATCCAGGTGTTTCATTGTCCAACCCTTGTTGGACATCTAATCATGTCGCGCTAATTACTTAAGAAAAATTACTGTATTTATAATTTTGTTTAATCAGCTGAAATATTGAACTTATAAATTAATTATACTTACTGGGAATAAGTATCTACTGTGTCAGAATTAAGCAACACTCCATCTGACAGAAACGTGCTCGTCCTATCATCCATAGATCGTGTGTTCAAACCCTGGTGATACCATAGCCGTTCATGGCCGGGAGCTCGTAGAGGTTTGCTCTCTCCCTAATCACTCACAGTGACATGAGCCAATCATGGGCAACTGTGAGCACATGTGTATAGAAAAACAAAAAAACTGTTCATTGTTTCCCCAACAATAAACCCTGGGAAACCAAAGACATCAAAGCCACACTCAACAAGAAGAAGAGAGTTTTCAGAAACGGTGACAAAGGAGAGTTAAGACTGATACGAGGGAGCTGAAATTTAAGATTGCAGAGGGCAAAGACTGCTACAGGAGGAAGCTGGAAAGCAAACTCCAAGTAAACAACTCCTTGTGGAGGTGGAGGTGTGGAATGGAATGAGGGCCATTACTGGCCTGAAACAAAAGAGAGGTGTTGGGATGGATGGAGACATTGAATATGCAAACAACTTAAATTTGCACTTTAATAGGTTTCATCCCCTCCTTCCACACCCGGCTCTTCTCACCTTCTCCTTTCTCCTCCTCCGTCTCTCGACCCCACAGCCTGCCTCTCTTTGTCCCTCTCTGCAGATGAAATCAGAAGGGAACTGTGTAGACTCCATCCCAGCAAAGCTGCAGGTCCTGACGGCATCAGTCCCAGGGCCCTCAGGTGCTGTGCTGCCCAGCTGTGTGGAGTTCTACATATGATCTATAACATGAGTCTGAAACTGCAGAGAGTCCCGTCACTCTGGAAGACATCCTGTCTGGTTCCTGTCCCTAAAAAGACCCACCCATCGACCCCCAACGACTACAGGCCAGTGGCACTGACTTCAAACGTCATGAAAACACTGGAGAGACTCGTACTGAAACATCTGCGTCTGCTGGTGGAGCCCTGGCTGGACCCCCTACAGTTCACTTACTGGCCCCGTATCGGCGTAGAGGACGCCATCATCTACCTGCTGAACCAGGCTCATTCTCATCTGGATATTGTTGGGAAC
>JAQQZR010001195.1:0-11798 GCA_030068235.1 Notoglanidium macrostoma | reverse complement strand
GAAACCCACGCATGCATGGGGAGAACATGCAAACTCCACACAGAAAGGCACCCTGGGTGATCCGGGGATCGAACCCAAGACCTTCTTCCTGTGAGGCGACGGTGCTGACCACCGCACCACCGTGCCGCCCCACCTTATTACTTATTAATATTTATTAATAAGTAACACTCTTTAGATAACATATTAGATAACATGAATTTAACATATTCCCAAATAATAACCTGAAGCTAAAATGATCTTCAACTCCACAAAGATGAGCTTCATGTAAGAGCGGTGGGAACAAAACCCATCTGAAGACACAGGAAACATGTGTAAAAGGTTCTCATGTTTGGCTATTGCGCATAGTGCTACATGTGGCGGATGCTCATCACTCTGAGAACACTGTCCTTACGGTGAAACGTGGAGTATGTTGTGTGGACACTTTACATCAACAGAGGGAGGGAAACTGGTGAGGGTAAATGGAAAGATGGATAGAGCCAAATTCAGGGCAAGATAATCCTACCAAAGCTACTTTGGATTGATTCAAAACCAAGAACCTGAATGTGTTAGCATGACCCAGAGGGACCTCAATCCATCTGTGGCAAAATTTGAAAACATCTGTTCACTAGTGATCTTAATTGAATCTTACAGAGTTTGTGCAATTTTAAAATAAAAAAGACAGAGCAATCACACGTTGGTGTGGACCAACGTGTCTAGGAATGTCTGCGCAAGGTGTACTTGAAATCAAGCAGAGTGTAACTGCAATAAGAAAGAAATTTGAGTCTGCTTCTGGTGTTAATGCTCTATCACATGGCAGCATGGTCTATCTCAAGACCCTTTTTCCGTCCTCATGAGTGTTGGAATTTGTGGCACAACATGGCAGTGGTTTTCTTCTTACCTGAAGGGAAGGTCACCTCAGGTGACATGAGGGGCTCCACATCTGTGTGTTCACCAGTGTCCCACAAGGCTCAGTGCTGGGTCATCTTCTGGTCTTCTTCTATACTTGATCTGTCAATGAGGCCATATTCTAAAAAATTTTAATTCCCATAAAAATTCCACTTCTATGCTGAGGACACACAACTCATCCTCTCATTTCCTCCCTCAGACGCTCAAGTTTTTGCATGGATCTTAGGTCTGGCAGACATGCTGTTGTGAATAGTGGCCAACCAGCCAAAAGTAAATCCCAGCAAGACTGAGCTTCGGTACATCCCTGGAGATGTGCCCCTACCAAGATCAAGATCTAGGGATCCCTTGGACAAATTTCACATCATATGGTAGTGTTCACAGCCTTTTGGTAGTTGTGAACAACCAACTACACATTGCTAAAATGAATCAGTCATGCCAGTTTCTCCTATACAACATTAGGATAATTGAGTCTTTCCTGTACAATGATGTACAGGTGACTGATGTGCTTATTCAATCCATTGTCATCTCAAGATTGAATTACTATAACTCAGACCTAGAAGTGTGCCTCAGTGTGCTGTCAACATCTGTGCAACTGATCCAGAATGCATCTGCAAGACATGTTTTCAAATACCTATGGTTATGGTATACATCCTGCTTTGTAACACTCTCTGAGCCCCTAGCACAGCTTGACTGGACCCAAAGCATAATGAAGACATTCATCAAGACTCTTCTCTGTCTTGGCACCTAACTTCTCCTCTGGTGATCTTTGAATGAAGACTAAAGCCTATCTCTTCACCAAGCACTAGAATTAACATTCTATTAAAAAAATATCCATTGTCTTGTGTTTTCTTACATGTTGTGCTTATCTCTAGGGCTTTATCTTGACAGCATTCTTAATCCCAAACCTTGTGAACTAGGATGAGGATGTGTCTTTGACAGAGACTACATAACACTTCTGTAAGTCAGTATGGATAAAGGTGTCCGCGCTTGTGAGATAGGAGAACCTGTTGGACTGACAACCATCTCTGCAGCACTCCATAAATCATGGCAAAGTGGCAAGACAGAAGCCATTGTGGAGTAAAAGGCATATGACGGCATAAATAACTCTGGCAATTTACGGAAAAATATTCTCTGGGCTGATAAAACGAAAAAAGCATACAATCAAAACAGCACTGGAGTGGCTTTGGGGCGAGTCTTTGAAAGACCTTCAGTGGCCCAGCCAAAGCCCAGATATAAACCCTTTGAAAGTCTCTTTAAAAATGTTTTACCCTTCATTATTATGGGAGATTAAGTATAGCTTGATGGGGAAAAATGTCAATTACATCCTTTCAAAATAAAAGACCACACAATAAAGTGTGCAACAAGTAAATGTAAACAAGTTAAAACTTAAAACTTTTGAAAGCTTTGTACACAATTCATGACAGGAAAGAGTGATACCATCCCTCCCACCCAGAGAGGGCAGTTTTGCTCTTCTAGACTTGGCCATGGATGACCGTGGGATTGCTGGGATTCGGCCCATTGTTACTTTTAAGACAAAATGGGAACATAAGTCCTGTAATATAAATGTAAACAGAATTTTCATAACAATTTGAGAAATTGAGTTTTTGATATGTGAAGTTCCAGTGAACACTTTAGCCTCGTTTACTGTATTTCTGCCCGCAAATCACTTTGAAATATTAGTTAAAATGTAAGAAAAACAAGCTCATAGGCAAAGCATTTTATAGACAGCCTTCAGCAACAGAGGGTCATTTATGTGACAGTGACATTTATGCTAATTATGCTTGAATCAGCTGTGCAGTCATGACCCACACTTGCTTTCTTTCAGCGTGTTCTGCATCTCCTGTTTTTTTCGTCTGGTTAGACAGGCATGGTCATTTCCAGGTCCATCACCACAACACAGGCAAACATGGACACATGGTGGATTCATTTACTCTTCCTATGCAATCATGTATCTAAACACTTTCTGGCTTCAACGGCTCCTGTTAGGCCTCTCTGTAAATCTAACATTAAAGCACTGCTAATTTGTTCTTAGATAATCAGATAACTTCAGATTATTACTGTTTCACCAATCATCTCTCCACTCATTTCTATTCACAGACAATCCTTCATGCTTTCATAGCCCCGTCTAGCTTTTCATTATTTTTGGCTAATTAATATCATGCAGAGAACGATAGGGTGGGGAGAAAGGAGAGAGAGATATTTCACATCTTCAACAGGAACTCCATATCTGGAGTTGGCCAAGTCGACTGAACTGTTACCATGGGAACCGTTGCCAGCTGTTGACCGTTTGTGCGGCCGGGCTCTCGGCAAATGCTCAGGGAAAACTAGAAGAACTCTATTATATAAGCATAACTTTCCTCTCGCACTGTCTTCCTTTATTCTCTTTCTATGACGCAGGTGATTTGCAAAGTGCAAGGAAAAGTTCACCTGCTATTCATCAAACTTGTTGTGTTCTGCAAATTCATCTTCTGAACTGCACTGTGCTCAAACTCAAAGGCTACTGGGTGACTGTGCAGTGTCTGGATTACGCACAGTCGAAGATGAAATTCGCTTGCTTTTAAAGCCTTTTACTTTTTTAAAGTATATGTGCAGCATGTGCAACATGCATATGTGTTATATGTGCAACATGCATATGTGTTATATGTGCAACATGCATATGTGTTATATGTGCAACATGTGCAACATGCATGGTGCTCTTTCCCAAAAGCCTGTATTATTTTCCTTATAAGCCCCTAGTTCCAGTTTTGCAGCGAGGATTTAATTCCCACAGCAGTATCATACAGCAAAATGCTGCATAAACAGTCCACATCATCTCACTCCCCAGTTGCTGGTTTGGTCATGCATTTTTTTCCTTGTTGCAATGGGCTGTTTTGACATTTTTCTACCTGTTCCTTTAGACTGATTGAGCAAACAAGAATGCAGAGAAAGCACCTACACAGCAACCTCCTCTGCTCAGACAAAGAACAAGGTCATTGGTAAATTACTCTTCTCACACTTGAGCATTAGACTTGGGAGAGCTGTATTAAACCCATTAAGCGATCCCTCTCTAGATCATGGTACACAGGATGTAAGAGGGAAAGGGGGTTGAAAGTGCAACATAAAAGTAGTTGACTGCTCAAACAGACCTAATCAGGATTTTTTTTTTTTTTTATGTTTGTTTTTTTTGGGGGGTTTTTTTGGACTTCACTTCCGGTGAGCCAAAACAGACCCCTGCCTCCACCTACTGACCGTATTGAGTATTGCAACCATTACTCAGACTGCAATACGTACAGTGACTTGCAGTGCCGGAATGAAGTGTGGCGTGTTTTTTGTATTGTTGTTGTTGCTGTTGTTGATGCTGCTGCTCCTGCTGCTATTTGTTTCTTTGTTTGTTTGCTCAGTTGTTGTTTTGTTTTTCTGTGTGGAGGAGTTTGCATATTTATTTGGCTGTTTATTGTTGTTTTGTTGCTTTTTGTTTTTTAATTTGTCATTTGTTTTTTTTCCGTGGGGATGTTTGTTTTTACTGGGGTTTGATTGTATTGCTTTTTGTTCAGTCTTGGTTTTCTTCAAAGGTTTTGTTTGTGATATTTTTGTGTTTTGTTGTTTTATGTTAACTTCTTGTGCGTACGTTTTTGTTTGTTTTTGTTGTTGTTTGTGCTTTAAAGGATGGATTATTATTATTATTACTATTGTTGTTGCCATTGTTATTAATATTACTAATAGCACACCACCCATTAGCATGGAAACATTCCTCATCACCGATGTCCCTAATAACTAAGCTTCTTTATGTGTGTGAGCCACATGTATAGCACATCAGGATAGCCTAACTGGTCCTGCTAATGAGTTACTATAATGACACTGGCTGCTTTTGCTCGAATTACCATTGCCAACTGTTGCTGAGGCTATATAAAAGAGAAGAGTGAGGTTACCTGAAGGTTTGTGCACAATAAAAGCAAATTCTGTGTCTGAAATTTTATTCCCATTCATTTTCAAGAGAGTACTTCTCATCAGTCGAGATACTATTGCTATTATGTAAATGACAAGCAAACTAATCCATAACGGGGAGTTAACTCTATCCACGTGTAAATAAGCACCTGCCAAAAAACATGAACAAGTAAAGCAATTATAGCACTATTACCATTTCCCATGCAGTAGCTGTCCCAAAACTGCATGATTACAAAACAAACCTAAAAGAACCCTTATAAATAAATTCAATGTTTATGTAATTGAAAAACACATTTTCATGACCAAAATATTTTTTGATAACTAATATGTATGGCTCATGCTGGAATTTCACTAATAAGTTTCACTAATCACTAACTAGCTAATGTTAGCTGTTCTGTTCACTTAAAACCATTACTACCTTAAAACCATCACTTAAAACCATCACATTACACCACAACTGTGTATTATCACCTGATCTTTCACCCTGATGTGATGCGATGCGCCTTAGTGCAAAGCAACGTTACAGTTACCATGCAAAAAGGGATTCTTTTTTCAACTCAACATTGGTAACCTAATGTTGAAAGATTACCAGGGTTAATATTAGGGTTAAAGGCGGGGCTAGCAGTCAAAGCTTCTCTAACAAGTCAGGAATCCAATGAACGCTATCTCACTCATTCGAATTCTTACGAATGTCTACATGCAAGCAGGCTAATTTAGGCACGTGGATGAATATAAACCTGTCAAACTTTTACTGTAATTCTCTAGACAGGACAAACCATCCTCTTCAAATGATTCCTTTCATAATAGGGGCAGTTCGACTAAGTCAGAGACAGAGTTCGATTAAGAGAACAAACAGGAGCATCACTAACGGAGCACAGGAAACTGGATGGAAAGTGGAGGCACAAATTTGGACGCTGAACCGAAGCAGACATTTTTGGAGAGCAAAACATGACATTATGAATAAGGTCAAGTGAACTTTTATCTGTCAGTCTAAATGGGAGCCATTAGACTAAATAGAGAACATTAACTTCCATTTTTCACACACACACACACATACACACACATGCACACCCACTGTAATTCTGTCTCTCAATCACACTGTCTCTCTCTGTAATTCATTCTTTCTTTCTTTCTTTCTTTCTTTCTTTCTTTCTGTTGGGCCCTTAAGCAAGGCCCTTAACCTACTCTTCTTCTTCTCCATTCTGCCGTGTATCTGCATGTGTCTGTCTCTCTCTCTCTCCCTCTCTCTCTCTTTGCTTGTTACTGCTCCTTCTGTTGCTCTGTTCCTCTCTTACTGAAGTCTGCATGAGGCCACATGTGGCACACACAGGAATAACTGTGCAAAGGTGAGATCCGACCTGTCCTGTTTTTCCAGAACACTTGCATCACTTTATGTTTTAAATTATATTACTCACAGTTTAAAATGTTTAATCTCTTTTGGTTGCTCACCGTGAGCTGTTTTTAATGTGACTAAATGTATTCTGAGCAACAGTCATGCATGCAGCCAACTGTTACACTTGAATTAACGCGAATCCTGAAAAAGCGTCCAAAGAACTCAGTCTTTTCCCATTCTTTTAAACATAAGAGGAGCTGAGTCATGGAGTGGATATAGTAACTGCTAAATCAGGGCAGGAAGAACCCATGAACATGCTTATTTGGTCGAAGGAACCTTTTTTTTCTTTGACTGCGCACATTCTACCCGACAACAGGGGATGATTCATGGATATTTTTTTTTTTTTAGGTAAGCCCTAATAACATAAGGCCACCTCCGTCTTCCATTATGTTGAACCAAGCAGCTGGAGAGTTTATTTTTTTCTCAGATACAGTAGGGTCATAAAAAAATAGACAATTTCCGTTCTTTCTGACCTCATTCATTTGCTGACGCACTTATCCTAGGGTTTTTTCTTTAGCATTGCAGCAATAAGGCTGTTTTTCCAATGAATTTGTCTCAGGCACAATGAGCAGCTTTTTTCTTTATGTTTTTAATGACACTGAATAATATAGTCTATTATCTGATCATAGTTGTGCAAATGAACAATTTGCATATTGTGTCTATTACTGTGATAGTACAAATATATTGACTATTAGTATTGGCATACATATTACAGATGTTGTGATTATTAGATATAAGACAAATTTCTCAGTGGTTAAGGATTTGGGAGATTGATCAGAAGTAAATAAGGTACGGAGTTCACAGAGGAAGCATAAAGCAAACTCGGTACAGTACCTTGAAGTGCAGAGGCCTGGACAAACCTTAAGATTCAGATTAATTAAAAGGGGAAAATAAGAGCTTGCATTTGGGCAACACAAGCTGCAAAATCTCCCACAGGTGTTCATTTGGGTTGAGATGTCTGTATATGCTTTACATAGTATATGTTTTACATAATTTTAATCCATATTGAACCGTTCAGAAAGCCATCGTGCTACGTAAATGGCGTTGGCGTGATCTTGGCAAAGACCAAAGCCATCAGGATAGAAATGTCAGTATAGAAATATCATTTATCATGGAAACAATGTTCCAAAGCCATGACAGTAATAAGGAATTCCTCCTACAGCATGACAAAAACTCTTAGTCTGTGATCCTTTAATATGTGTTCTAGTGCTGCTGTAAAAAAAAACAACTGATCTCTCTGACGTAACTCTTGCAAAAAGGTGTTGAACTCGGGACTTCGTGTACCAAGTGCACAAAGTATGGTAGCACTCACCCTCTCGGAGAGCGAGACTGAGAGATCGTGAGGTGGACAGGGAGCAGTAAGCTATTATTAAAAGAATCTCAGATGAGACTCTAAGAGACGCTTCAGCGACGTGATTTGCAGACAGACGTGTGAGTTCGCCCTGCTTGTGCATGAGACATTATTAAAAAATGGCTGCCAAAAGTAGAGGCCACCATTATGCTTAATGCACGTCAGGCTGCGTGACCTGATTATAACTTCTGACGCCAGGTTAACACCGACTGCTGTAATGAGCCCTTTTTTTGTCCCTTCGCTCATCGTTCGTTTGCTCATTTCATTGTTTGTTATTATTGCATCCATCTTTCTGCCAGTTGTGAGTTCTACAATGATTTTGTAACATTACATACCATATATTGGGCTGTAGTTAGGTGCACATGTATTACGTGCAAAGTTAGTGAGAAGTTATTACCCAAATTCCATACATCTGTATTCAAATCCCAAATGTGCATAACAGACTCACTTTGGACCTTAAGTCAATTTTTGTTTAAGCTCAATTAAGAAACTGTATTAAGTCAAGCGCCACTGTTTGACAGTTTGTTGTAACCACAACATGCCAGGCTGAAATTCATGTTTGGGAATGTAAATACGTTTAAAAGGGACCATGTAGAGCACATCAAATGAACAAAAACATTGGTAACAATTGTTAAAAATTGAAATGAAATTTGCAAATTAAATCATTATAAAAAGCTCAGAACATGGTATAAAACACAGGTGTTTTTCACTCCTGACATTATAAGTTCATCATGTAAAACAAATGGCAATGCTGGATCAAGTGCTATTCAATAAGCCACTGAAGAATGAGCTTGGAAGCCATATTGTTCTTATGTTATCATATTTAGTCTTTTTTTAATTGTTTTGCTTGTTCGTAAGCTGTGTTTTGCTTTCATGTTACATTGCATTACATTTGACAGTATTGGTCTGATGTAATCTTTGTGGGATGGAGCTGGACACATGCGTAGGAAGGAAGCGGCAGTAAATCCCGGAGATAAAGGCGGCAGGCAAACTCACAGTCCAGACATAAACAAGGTTCAGGCAATGAGCAGACAGAGTATCAGAGGCAAATCAGTAATACAGAAACCAGACGAGTTAAACGCTGTCAAAACCAACAAAACAAACAGGGGTGTAGAAAAAGGCCAGGCAGTAACAGACAAGGGCAAACTAATGTTTCGCAAAGTCCCTGTGTAACTAGGAGTCCTTATATAGTGTGAGTAATCAGTCTTAATGCACAACAATCAAACGTCCGCTCATGTGGGACACCGATGCATGATGGGACTTGTAGTTCTGTCCTGTAGTTCCACCACGTGAACCCAGAAGCATGCCCAGCAGCGCTGAGCACGGTGAAAACCACAGAGAGTGTGATGCACACGTGAAATCCAAAGAATGCTCTGTGCACACTGCGAGATGCAAGTCCATGATAGAACCTCTCCCCAAAGGCACTACTCCCAGATCACCCAATGAGGTTGTTCTTTAAAGGGTCCGGGCCTACAGGGTCGGACACGGCACCAGACACCACCATAAAGTGTTTTTAAGTTCCTCGTCAAATTCGCATGCTATGGCACCGATAAGACAGTCACCGAGTTGCAACATGGGATCCAGCTTGATAGCTTTGTTAAAGAGTAAGATGCTTAGCTCTTCTTATGTGCCAGCGATTATAATGAAGACTGCTTTATGCTAACGCTAGCGAATGATGGATGAAACAACAAACACCCATTTTATCTAGTAAAATGTAAAAAGTAGTTTTATCACAAAAAGCATTGATTTTATTTAGAAAAAAAAAAAGATTGTGATAAACTATGATATAACAACAATGAATGACAATGTAATTGCAATTTAGGATCGATTTACTCCACAGTAGACTGTAGGTCAGCCTCACCAGTTACTGGTTATTCCCAGTATGTCATAAATTGGCTAGAACAGTTTGCTCTCGTTTGTAAACAACAAAGCTTCATCAATATTATTTGGTCTGCTGTTTTGTATTTCCATAAACGTGAACAGGATCGGGTTAAACAGAGCCGATGGTAGCGCCGAGCTGCTTTGCATAATCGTATTGCGACAACAAAATTTGTTGTGTAAATTTAATTTGGACATGAATATGGACTCTAGTCAAATTGAAGTACTCTTTACATCTTTCTCCTTTATTCACTCTGTCCCATTCACACACAGGAAGTCAGTAATGGCCTTATAACACTCGGAGGCAGACAGCTAAAATAGTCCTTTGTAAGACAGACAGGATAAATGGCATTCATGCAGCGAGACAGAGATGAAGGAAATTAGGCATCAGACCCCCTAATGCAAGAAACCATTAGGCTGGAGGTGTGTACCTGGTAAGGGAGACTGAGTGTCTCTTAGTGAAGAGATTCAGTTCTCTGCAGCTATAATTCACTACACCAGCATTACACAAACCCTGCAGCCTTACATCACCTTGGCACAAGCTCTTTTTCTGCAATAATAATAATCATTCGTGAGCATTGTTGTCGTATACGCAAGCTTTTCTGCGCAATAAAATGCTTAGTTTGCATGTTCAAATGGATACTGCAGTAAAATAGATAATAATAATAATAATAAATAAAACAAATAAATTAACAGCAATATTCGAAATCACATTGTTTGGTGTATTTGTGCAATACTGTGCAAGATATTGGTGCACATGAAGCCGACATGTTATAAACAGACCTGCATCAATCCTACACTAGTCAGCTCAGAGATTGCGGATTATAAACCTGCAGTATTACAAACGTGAGTGGAAATTTGCAAGAGGGATACTTACAAATGGTTAACGCGAGGCTGAGGTGAAGTGTTAGCAGTTTGCTTTTCTTTCATTCAAATTTTCCAACCCCTGTCACTTTAAGAAACATGATTTGGACTGCTAACACAAAGGTGCAAATGCTACACCAATTTTCCCAATGCCACTGTGATATCCTCATCCGACCTTTACCCTTATTCCTATTTTACATAAGCTTTACACCTTTGAGAGTCTTTTAAGAATTAAACCATCTCTGCATCAAGACTACAGCACTTGCAAATAAGTCACTGTATCCCGAGTGAAGTAGTTTTAGTCCAGTATCACACAGACGCTGGGTTTAACCCAGACTGAAGGGGAATCTGTCTAACCTCCACTGACACGCTCTTATTCGCTCCGACACCTGCATTCTCTCCGCTAATGAAAAGAGGAAATGCAAACGAGAGAGGCATTAGGAGTGTCACCAGTGAGAGGGCTTCTGTAGTGATGAAACTCTCTGAGCAACATAGCACAGACTGATTTCTCATTCATGAACAAAACACAGGGGCAAATGTCAAAATTAACACAGAATTCAATTACCGTGTATATTCGCATTAAGCACTCTGGACAGTTACAGTTTCAGGCTGATGTGACCTGCGCCTTGGCCACTCGAAACTGATGGTTCTTGTGCTCATGAATAATAATAAATATTTGAAACATTGAATTTGAGGTGTGAATGTGAAATTCTAGAAACACAAAACTTATGCTCATGATCCAAGACAGGAATGGAGGAGTCATGGAGTGCGAAGAGAAGACAGGGAGGTCCGGAGCTGTTGTCAAGCCCGGGACCAGGACTAGCTGAGATTGAGTCAAGACCGAGCGCTAAGCAGGTGTCAAAGTCAAAGACTGAGAAGATTAAATGAAAGTGAGACCAAGACAAGATCGAGACCGAAAAACTTTACTTTAAAAAGGCTTTACTTCAGTTAGTTGGCGTCGTTCATACATTGCACCAATGAATAGTTTTCTAAAATAACGAGTTATCAAACTTCAAAACATGAAAACTATTTGTACAAACCCGGTTGACAGCTGTTACATCTACGCCTACTTGGAATGCCACATCCCATAATAACACACGGCCTACACAACATGACCGCCAAAGACCTGATTACTTATCACAGTCACCTAAATGCAATTACACAGCAAGAGTACGTAAGAACTCTCATTCCACTCACTCAATGTGAAATATACGTTCAGTGGTTCATACCTGTCGTTACCAAGCCTTTCACTCTTTCATAGTTGACCTGGTTTATGATCTTTATTGCTTCTGGTTCCATAATTATAGTCTTTGACCAGTTTATGTTATGCTGATCACCTGACACCTGATATGTCCAAGCTACCAGTCAAAAGTTTGGACACACCTTCTAATTCAAAGTTTTTTTCTTTATTTTTATTACTTAAAACACACGTCATGTCTTAAAGTAATGATGGACTGTTGTTTCTCTTTACTTAGTCGAGCGGTTGTTGATATAATATGGATT
>JAQQZR010001194.1:0-11798 GCA_030068235.1 Notoglanidium macrostoma | reverse complement strand
TCCTCTCAAGGTTTCTTCCTTTTGCCATCTCAGGGAGATTTTCCTTGCCGCCATCGCCACAGGCTTGCTCATTAGGGGTATATATAGATAAATGTATTTATACATTTCATACGAGTCATAAATTTATATTCAGAAATTATATACTTTTGTGAAGCTGCTTTGAGACAGTGTCTGTTGTTAAAAGCGCTATACAAATAAAAATTGAATTGAATTGAAGAATGAATGGAGGCCTATGAGTGGGGGGAGAAAAAAAAAAAAAAAAAAAAAAAAGTGTTGGCCCATGGATGTTGGTTGTTGTGGCTTTGCAGGCCAGTCGCACTGTAAAGTTTACACTGCACTTGGCATCATGGGAGAGAATGAGAGCCATTTCTACCATTACAGACAACTGAGAAATAGTCAAGATGGCTCTGACTAAAGAGAGCAGGTCCGTGGGTTGCTGCTAGGCCACAGGCTGGGTCCGATGAACCCTGGACGGGTCGCCTGGATGAAGGCGTATGATATTTGAAAGACCCGACACACCTGATGATCTCTGGTAACATCAGCGACGATGTGCCCTAGCTCAGCACAATTTAGAGGTTTCAGTAAGAGAAACCAGAAGCTAAAAGAAATAAATTTCCACCTGTTTTGGGGTACTCGTGCTCAACATTGAATTTATTTGTCATGTTACATTCCATAGTAGTGGTTAATGGCTCTACATGAAAGTAGACACTCAGGGCTTTAAGAATGTGCAGTTTCATCATAATTTCTGTTTACCTAGCCTACTTTGGGCAATATATTAAGAAAGAAAAGTTTTAAATTTAGCATCATGGAAAGAATGTTAAGGCTAGCTGACCAGCTAATGTTACCTGAGGGCTTTGGTCATGCAAGCTAACTAAAGTAGGGAAAAATATTTTACAATAATAAATACAGCCTTTAATATGACTAATTAAAGGTTTGAATGTTTTTTCAAAGATTGCTACTCTTGAATCCAATAAGAACAGATGTCCATTTGCTGCAGTGTATGGAATGAGTTTGTAGATGAATAACTGAGTCTGGGATATCTTAAGTCAGCTTGAAGATCCCTGAAGTTTTAGTGTAGAATCCTAGGCTGCATCCCCCGTTCTGGTGCAGCCAGTGTTGGGGAATCTTCAACCTCCCCAAAAATGAAATTCAGCCACTACCTTTGTATATTATCTTCCTTTGATAGACTATGTTGAGTCTGGTTTTCTATTCTGCATACTGGAACAGCACCCTTAAGCTTTCTCCCCATCATCTTTCTCCCCATCATGCTTGTTGTTTTCTGAATAAATAAGTATAGATGACTCCACCCCATCATCTTGATTCAGATTGCTATGGGAGGTCATATATTAATAAAAGGGACTGCATTCACTGTGTTACATACCAACGAAAGGCTTTTCTAATTGGCCCTTTCCCTTGGCCTACTTTTTTTCTATGGCCTTTATAAACTAGGAAGGCAACAGCCCACTTTGAAAGTCCTAGTTCCCAAGTCACAGGGGCATATCTTACTTCAAAAACAACAAGAAATTTTTTTTATAAGAGTTATAAATTAATAATAAATAAATTAACTAAATATAAAATCAATAAATTGTTGTTAAGTAAAAACAAATGCAGCTTTTACAATCAAAAGCCAGGGAACCAACCAAGAGTTCAATAGGTACTGTATCATCTATATATGGTTGAAATGACAATAAAAGCCACTTGAACTTAAATGTTAGACGTTCAGAGCTATTAATTGTTTAAAATAACCAAGATAACCGAGAACACCTGTGAGTGACAATGTTCCAATATTTTTGATCACTTGTAAATGGATGGGTTCAAAAAAAGGTGCCATGTTCCAAGTTGTTTAACACATCTACGTAGATGTAAATGTAGGGAAATTAGTTAAGTTGACGTTCTCAACTGTCATCTCATATTCATGTTTTGATCTCAAACTCTACAGTGTACACCATAAACAAAAGAATTGCCCCTGCCATTCCAATACTTCTGCAAGGGACATATAAGACATGATCTAATCAACCAATGACGTGGCAGCAACGCAATGCATAAAGCTATATAGATACAGGTCAAGAGCTTCAGGAAATGTTCACAACAAACCTCAGAATGGGGAAAAATGTAATCTGTGCGATAAACTGTGTTGTTGCCAGATGAGTATTTCAGAAACTGTTGACCTCCAGAATGGTGTGAAAAACAAAAAACATGATCTGTGGTATCTGAAATACTCAAACCACTCCATCTGGTACCAAATACCACAATCAAAGTCACAGCCTTCACACATTTTCTTTATTATTATGCTGGATGTGAACATTACAGAAGCTCTTGACTGGTATTTGAGTGATTTTTGTTTTGCACTGCAGTGCTGCCACAGGACTGGCTGATCAAACAACATGCAGCTGTGTTCCTAATAAAATGAATAGTAACTGTACAGCCACGGCCAAAAGTTTTGAGAATGACACAAATATTAATTTTCACATAGTCTGCTGCTTCCGTATTTTTTTTATGGCAATTTGCATATACTCCAGAATGTTATATATAATTGCAATTAATTGCAAAGTTCCTCTTTGCCATGAAAATGACCTTAATGACCTAAAATTTTGGGCCCATGGCCAGGAAACTCCCCATACCTTAATCCCATTGAGAACTTGTGGTAAATCCTCAGGAGGTGGGTGGACAAACAAAAACCCACAAATTCTGACAAACTCCAAGCATTGATTATGCAAGAATGGGATACCATCAGTCAAGATTTGGCACAGAAGTTGATTGACAGCATGCCAATGTGAATTTCTGAGGTCTTGAAAAAGAAGGGCCAACACTGCGAATATTGACTCTCTGCATAAACTTAATGTAATTGTCAAAAAAAGCCTTTGACACTTATGAAATGATTGTAATTATATTTCAGTATACCATAGAAAGGTTTGACAAAAAGATCTAAAAACACTGAAGCAACAAACTTGAAAACCAATACTTGTATCATTCACAAAACTTTGGCGATGGCTGTTGTGACGTCTGTGGCTACGCCACCTTGCCGTCCACTAGGGGCAAGCGCTCCTCCTCGCCGGGGCTTCCCCATTAGAACGGGGAAAGCCCCATAACGCATCGACCCTGCATAACGATAAGGGCAGGGGTGGCTAACCTGGCACGGCTGGAGGGGAAATAACCCGCCTCGCTCTAGGCAGCGGCAGCAGAACATAAAAAGGAGCTCAAGACAAAGGAAAGGGAGAGAAGTAAGGTATAACACAGATCCTCTAATTTCCTGTTGTTTCTCTCCCTGTCTCTCTAAAACTTCTTAGACTCTCCGTAAACTGACGGACGGACTAACGGCATCTCAGATTTGCCGACGCCGCTCGGAAACGCACAATCAGATTTCCCAACCCGCGGAGCTGATTCCTCGTTTGGTGTGTCAGCGGAGCTGAGGATCTCACAAAAAGTGACTTTTTGGAAGGTCGAACTTTTGTTTTTTGCGTTCAGAGGGGATTTGTTTTGTGGACTGTGGACGACCTTTGTTTCTTCATTTGGTTTTTTGTCGTGTGGACAAGGGAAATAAACTGTGTAAATCCTTACCTTGCGCTTCCTGGCTCTGTCTGTCTTTTGCCTGTGCAGCTCGCTTACACGGTATATACAATCACACTAGAATTTAGCATTTTACATTATATTTCTAATTATCAATACTGTACTTGCCACTTTGAGTTAGCCAACAAACCATCATATGTTGAACTTCTGGTATCACAGAATGCACATTCCTGACAAGAATTAGTAGTGTCAAATCACTAATTTGGGTAGGCAGCCATACACAACCCAGGTAAATGCTGCAATGTTGTCCACTCATATATACAGTCAATGATTCAGACCAAGAGCTCTACATACTTGAGAACTGTATAGGAGGGTGGCTACAAAGAAACTAGCCTATTGATCAAGAGGAGCCATAGGACTGCATAAAGATATGTTTTTATGGGTTGATTAGAATAAAGCTTGAGATACTGTAAGTTTCTATGCACTATGTGTGTTGCAAATCTAATATTGGTACCTCAAATGTACACTTTTTTTTTTTAAAGATTTGTTGACAAAAAATTTTGACTATGACAAGTTACTTTAAGAGCATACTGGTATGCAATAAAAAAATGGTTTGCAAAAAAAAAGTGTCAAGTTTAAGGGAGCTGAATACTTTCTAAAAGGCACTGTAAGCACGCAGCATTAGCGCCTCTGAGAGCATGTCATACCACTACCTAGTTAAGTAACTGGGTACAGAGTACATAGCTAAAGATGTTATGATAAAATGCCCAAACATGCATTTGCAGTGCATATGCAAGGCTGATGAGGGTGATTATAACTGCCATAGACCCCAAATTAGACATCACCACACCCCTTGTTTGCAGAAATAGTCAAACTACAATCAAGAGCCAAAATTTAGTTTCTTTTCAAATTGTTTTTTATTGGTTTTAAAACACATACAGTACAAGTTCTTAAACAGAGGAAGATGGTCTCAGAGTAATATTGTGGTAGCACAGAACTTATTTTCTTATAAAGTCTTAAAATGTATTGTTGGGTGTCAGAACTGGAAATGTGATCATAAACAAATTTGTTTTTACCGCATACTACCCAAAAGGACATCTTTCCAAGCCAACAGAAAGCGGTTGTGGTTACAGGCATTTAGGAGGATAATTGCCCTCAGACTTTGCCGTTCCCATTTCATCTCAGCTAAGAAGCTAACTATTAAATCAGTGAATGTGGCATGACTTTAGAAAGTAACAGGCTCCAGACTAACATTTTCCACTAGTAGCACTCATGCTCCTTACTGAAAATCTTAGGAGCACCAGTACAAATTTTAGGGGCACCACTTAAATGGACATGCAATGCAACATAACATTTTCATGCTACATGTAGCCTTTAGCTTCTGTCATCTTGGTCTGACTTTTTTTGTCTTATTCCTACCTGTCTAGAGGATGCCATGTACCAAACATATCGCATGCTGATCTGGTTTTCGCATAACTCTCAAATGCATGAAGATGAGAATTCATCAACTCAAGTTCCTTGCCTTGGCAAATTTGCTACTATTAATCTGGTCTGTGTGATTTCATATCTGGCAGCAACTTGACAGCTCTGTGAAAACAACCTGGCGAAGACATCAATTGTATAAATAATTTATACAGTCAGTGGGTAAAGATAATAACTAAACATGTTGAATATATAATGCTGATATTGCGTTTGGATATAATGCTGATATCCAGTTTGGTTTTTTTTGCATATTACAAAATATAACAATTAAATAACAATAACAAATGAGACAAAACTACTGAACGAAAATGAACATTTAACACCAATGTCTGTATTGTCTGCAAAAACATCTGTACTCTGATGGCAGTAGACTTATTTTAAACAAAAAATGTATCATAAATGTCCACGGCTACTAAAAATTAAACTTTGTAAAAAACATTCTGAATGACTTTTAGCTATTATAGAGATTATAGAAATTAGTTGGATAAAATGAAATCTGCATTAAACTTGTCTTTTGTGTTATTTAGTAAGTGTAGAGATTGTTCATGTAAGGCAAGTAGCTTGCTAGCTAACTAGCTTCATATTCGATGACTAGCATGATAGATGCAATGAGCTCAAATTTTGCTGTCATTACCACTGCACAATGTCACTTCCGGTTATTCCTCAACCAGAGGAATTTCGCACCGATTCATCCTGAATGACAGCGAAGCAAAAATATACTGTTAGCTATCCGTTCCAACCGGATGCACACACGCATACACCCACCCATAAAAATGAACAAACATTTATTCTAGCTCCCGGTGTTTCACATAATATACAACAATTTAAAACAAAAACAAACAGAGGCATATTTGCAAGTCACGCTCATGCAAATTTAGTCACACTGTCTCTAAACGTTGTTGCAAAATCTGACTAAATGGTCACAGTCTGGAGCCCTGGGCTCAGATTGCTAGTTAGCCAACAGACCTAATTTACATTGCTTTAAGAAATTGACATAGCTCACCTAAAATCTACATGAAGAAACTAGCTAGTCAGCATTAGAAATGGTAGCTCACATTCTCACTGAGGAATTGTTGGAACAGACACATTTACAGTTGGGTCCACGAGTATTTGGAAAGTGACAATTTTCATAATTTTGCCTCTGTACACCACCACACTTTGAAATGAAGCAATCAAGCTATTTTTTTTTTATGTAGTCCCCCTGTTTTTACAGGCTCAAAGGTCATTGGAAAATTGACAGATAAGCAGTTTCATCACCAGGTATAGCCTGTTTTGCTGTTTGAAATAATCATGATAAATTAAAGAAATAGAAAAGGTGCAATCCAAGTGCTGAATTTGCATTTGCTAGCTGTTCATGAGAATTCTCAATATGCAGTTAAAAGAGGTGTTGATGCAAGTGAAGGAGGAATTCATTAGCCTGAAAATACAAAACATGCCTATCAAAGAGATAGCAGAAACTTAAGGAGTTCACAAATCAACAGTTTCATAAATTTGGGCCTGGAAGACCACAGAAGACAACTAATGTGGATGATGATAAAGTTATTTTCCTGGTGAAAAAAAAACCTTTTACAACATCTAGCCAAGTCAAGAACACTCTTAAAGATGTATACATATCATTACAATCAAGAGACCCTTAATGAATAAAAATACAGAGGTTTTACCTCAAAATGCAAACCACTGGTAATACTCAAAAGCAGAAAGACCAGATTAGACTTTGCTAGAAAACATTGTAAAAAGCCTGCACAGTCATGAAAAAAATTCTTTTTACACATAAAACAAAGATTAATTTGTACCAGAATGACAGGAAGGAAAGGAAAGTCTCAAGATCCAAAGCATACCACATGTTATGGGAATGTATGGCTGCCAATGGAACTGGCTCACTGGCATTTATCGATGATGTGACTGCTGCTAGAAGTAGAAGGATAAATTCTGAATTATTAGAGCTATACTTTCTGCTCAGATTCAGTCAAATGTTTCTAAACTGGTAACACAGTGCTTCACAATACAGATGGATAATGACCCAAAATATACGGCAAAAGCAATCCAAGAGCTTTTTAAGGCAAAGAAATCGAAGATTCTTCACTGGCCAAGTCAGTCTACTGACCTCAACGCAATTGAGCAGGCTTTTCATTTGCTGAACCTAAAACTGAAGGCAGAAAGGCCCACAAGCAAGCAGCAAGTGACGGTGGCTACAGTAAAGGCCTGGCAAATTATCTCAAGGGAGGAAACTCAGCATTTGGTGATGTCCATAGGTTTCAGACTTTAGATAGTCATTGACTGCAAAGGATTTGCATCCAAATATTAAAAATAATCCTGTAATTCTATAATCTTGTAATAAAAATGTAATTCCTAAACGGTTAAGGGCCTGTGTTCAGCATATGCATTTTATGCGCCAACAGCATTTATTTTCAACAAAAATTCTATGAAATTCAGTGTTGCTCTGCATCCTTAGTCCAAAAATGTCCTCAGTGTACAGTTTTTTCCCACTACACTCAGGGCATTTTCTCTCACTGACCAATCAAAATCAAGAAGGGGTGGGACTCATATCAATACTGTCAACAATGGTGGAGAAGAAACTCATCCTGGCTGTTACTGACTACCCAGTTTCTTATGATCTAACATACAAAAGCATTACCATATTCAACATTTGAAATACATGCGATTCCTTACCATCGTTTTAGCTAACCTTTCTAAAGTAAACAAAAACTTAACATTCACAATGAAGGAATGTGGAAATACAATACAAAGGAATCTGGAAAAACAAGATGTTTTCTGTAACCTAGCAACAATAAGTGATTTATAAAAATGCTCTGGAAAAATTAATGAAAAACATCTGGTAGACAAAAGTCTTATTAGGATATTTTTGTTTTGCTCCTTGAATTAAAGATGAAAAGCCTACACACACCTATGACATCTTGGCTCAAATACATTGTGGTGGTGCACAGTGGCAAGAGTATCATAACTGTCACTATACGAACACTTATGGACCCGGCCGTAACTAGCTAACTTTGTTCGGCATACAAATGAGCTTAGAGCATCTGTTTGGACAACACCTCAGGTTTCAGTGCCACAACAACCTTGATATTGTAATCATAAATTATGGTTTGAATGTAACCCACAAACAACAAAGTTGTAAGCATCAAGAAAGGTGTACGTCGTCCATTTCTCAATTGCATAAAGGAGTTTCAAGGAGATTGTGTCTATGCTCAGTCATTGCAGGATAGGCCACTGCTTGGCATCATTTGGCCATTAATAGGACATCAAGGCACATTAAACTTCTAGAGTTACACTATTTGAAATTGTTTGTTTAGTCAAATACCACTCCCAGTCTTTAATAACCTATAAAAAATTATAACATTTTAGCTTGTGTCAAATCCAACTCCTAAATAAAACTCGAGAGATTCAACAGTCAGATAGAATCAGGTTGCTAGACTACTCAAGTCTTTCTGCAATGAAACTGTGCATGCACTTCTTTTTGTTTACAAACACCAAAAGGATCTATACAGTAAATGAGAAGAACTCTCTCATGGATGGACGCAACACTAGATGCAAGCTTGACTACAAACAGTTAAAAAGGATATGTCAGTCAATAATAAATTACAAATGGTAATAACAAATTGATGTGGTGTAGGAGGAATAAATCTCTATGGATCACTGTTAAAGAAAAATAATTCACTTGACTGTCTGACTGCATCATACAGAGCCCCCTAAGGGTCATGTGGGGAATTTTCTTTTTCCTGTAGCTACTTTTGCATTTTCTTGCAATACCTTTGCTCCCCCTCACATATGGGTTATGGTTAGAATTAATGCTAATGTACTGCAAGGGAATACAAAAGTAGCTAAAAATAAATCCCTACCATGACCCTTAGGGGGCTCCACAGTATCATACCACCCCATGGTGGATTATTTCTCCAAACAGCACACCCCGCGATGAATTATCTATTACTCACTTACAAAATGAAAAGGCAATCAATCCAAAACATTCTTTAAAAACCTGAGTAACGCAGGGGTTAAACATAAAATGGCAGGATATTCAATTCTAGGGGTGGCCAGAGGGGTAGCATAAAGCTTAAAAACTACTTAATGCACCTTTAACTAATTTTGTGAAGGCACCCTTTAATTCTTTTAGAATGATGTCTTCACTGCGCTTTTCACACAGTCCAAGGCTTGAAAATTAATAAAAGCGTAATATTTACGAATTATACATCACTGAATTGGACAATGTAGTTTAAAGAAGATGCGTACAATGACATTTACTCGTAAATATCATATCAGAGGCAAGTTATCTGTACATATTTTCTAGGTTTTATGCAATTTGAGACAAAGCTCGCGATGAAACACAATGCAACAGAGGATCAGGGGAAAGAGCACCACGTTCGCTTTTAAACGGACGTCTAGACCTTTTTTACTTGACGTACTGACTACTCGCAGCCCCATTTCGCCCAACTAATATTGGAAAATACCAAACACGGATTCCGTTTGCCATAAGTAAACTTGGCGAAACTAGCTAACTGGCTAATTTTATATACCTAGCTAACACCAAGAAAAGCGAAATCTTTGTTGATCTTACGCTAGATATACGGCCAGATCTGTACTGGTGAGTAAACGAAGCTGCTTTTTTCATCTGCCAGCTTCGTTTCACCTCGACAACATGTCGGCAATAAAATATCGATACAATTGGTGTTTAAAAAGTAACTAAAGAGCCTTACCTTCACAGAGCCCACGATACATCAAATTCGAGCCAACGTTGGTTTTCAGATACGGAACAAAAATGGCTTCTCCGTTCTTCCGATAGGGAGGGGACTATTTCGGAATGGGCGGAGCCATATGGTGACGCAGGACACTTGGTTAAAATAGCTAGGTAGCTAGCTCAAATGACATCTTAATTTAAAACTGATTTTTTTATTTGTACAAGTCAGCATTTTCTCATAATAGCTGGTTATAATATTCACATCCTTAGACACTTTTAAAGTGTAACTTCAAACCCAACTCCACCCATGCATAATGCTAAAAAGTGGACAAGAGGGGGAGGGGCTTGGGGGAGAGGCGTGGGGGAGGGGCGTGGGGGGAGGGGCGTGGATGCGTGAGGCAGGAGTTGAGGGATGGAAGGAAATAAATGCAGATTAGAGGGCGTTAACATTCTTTTTTTTTTTGTAATATAAAAATCATGACGTAAAAAAAGTCCCTAACATCTGAATCTGCGTCAGCATGGGCTTTGCAAGGTTCAGGATGCTTTTAAACACTAGTATGTTGAGCCATTTCAACACGTGAAATTCTGATTTTTATTAATTTGGTAACAAATTCACCCTTGCTAGAATCCTCTGCGACAAGTAGCAAGTTGTCATTTTTGAATGAAGGGATATTCCAAAAACAATCCGCAACAATTCGGTGACGTCCATAAGGTGAAATAGAAGATATTTTTTCAAGGCATCTATATTTAAAATTCTTTCGATAGATCCATTCCATTTTTTTATGACTATTCCGTGTGTAAAGGACTAGAACTGGCATCGGCCATCTCACAGGAGGCCGCAAAGGAAAGAAAAGTTAAAGCATACTGTGTTCAAGGCTTATGACATGTAGATGAAGAAAACTTGTGACATGTAGATGAAGAAAAGTTCGAGTTGGGTTTCAAAGGGATCACTAACCGTGAATTTACAGAGGTTTTGCTACACAGACAGCTAGCAGGTAGTGGTCATGTGTTTACAAAACGAAAATGTGTTTTATCACAGTACAGTCACATCATTTAGTTTGCAGCTCAAAAAACACATTAAAGTGTACTGTATCAGAAGCAGGGCATTATGATTAGTGTTGTACAAAAAGCATATTGGTTAAGTTTTGATTCATTTTGTTATTTTTGATTCATCGTTTTAAAAATTATGTACATTTTAGTAACATTCCTAAAATTCACACTGTATGCATCATGTCTGTGTAGTGTAAGTAAAGAATAAAACATTACAAGGTGTTATAAAAATATAATTATCACCAGGGTGGAATGATGTGGTCAGACATAATGTAGAGGACTGTTACCACATCAAAGTTGATTATTTTCCTATAAGAGCACACATTAAATTCTCTACTATCTCTGACCTGTAAAAATGTGTTTTTAAGAATATAAGTAAGGCAATCTCAAATCTCAAACAATTTACACTAATTTAGTCAAGTACTCAGGAATCTGGAAAATTACTTACCAGCTGGTAAAGATTGGCTATAGGATGTATGTGGTATTGCGCATAACTTTTATAGGCTACCTATGCGGGTGAATGTTACAAGGCTACAACTTTGCTATTTCTACTCAGCAAGGAAACAAGCACATTGAAATACTCATCTTATTTAGGAAACAGCCCTGGTGGTTCTGGACACAGAACATATGTAACTTATGTAATACATGGTTACATATGTAACATTCTGGTTCACACTAGAAATACAGTATATGACAAAAATATGTGGATAGTTTAACATGACACCCATGGATGAACTTAAGTACTCTGCACAGAACCCTGACCGTAACTCCACTGAACGGGTCAGGTGGAGGCTGCTGGTGCTGCTGGCAAAGTCGCGGCATAGTGAAACACAGGTGCAGGATCGGGACATGAAGGTAGAGCAATAATGTGTTTATTAAACACAATGGCAAAGGTACAAAAATGGTAGGCAGTAGAGTAATCCAATACAGAAACAGGTCGAGCAATCAGCAAACAGAGTAAACAGGGATAACAGGTACTCTTGCTTGAACAAGCTCACAGCAAGAAGGTCCTGGGTTCGATCCCCGGGTCACCCAGGGTGCCTTTCTGTGCGGAGTTTGCATGTTCTCC
>JAQQZR010001193.1:0-11800 GCA_030068235.1 Notoglanidium macrostoma | reverse complement strand
TTTTCCATAGGCTTTAGACATAAGCAGTTGAAATATAACTCTTGGAAGCCAGGAACAAAAATTGTGTTACATAGTGTTATAACTTATAATTGTATAAAATGATTGTTGTGTTACATCATGGATTGGGTTTAAAGGTTGAGATGATCCTCTCAGTGTCTAGAATACTTACTCCATAAAGTACAATTGCAAAATGGAGCATCTGATCCATAACCACACCCGCTGAATAAACCAGGACAATTATATTATTCATCATGATGCAAGAGCTTATTTTATTCAGACGTGTGCCAGTCTGAGTTTTGTGCATACACCATGTGATACATTCTAATGAACTTCATTAGTTCATTCTAAATATTTCATTAAATATAAATAAATTAATCATCAAAATCAACATCACAGCACCTCTGAGATTCAAATGACCAGCCACGTTTCACTGTCTGAAACCAAACAGCAGGAGATACTTGGCATGAGCAGATACAAACATAATGAATATGATTAGCTAGTGGCAGGTCATGCAGCTGTTTTCAGCTCGTCCAGCTGTGTAGCAATGTGAACAAACAAGTGATCTGACCAGTCGAGGTAACACATGGTCTTGTATCGATGACCTCTCGTTTTCTCAACCTCACATTTCTTTTCTTCAGTGATGAACTGCGTAGACACCCGGCATGACCAAACCGAACAGGCCAAACTGAGAGATCACAAATTCTCCAAACCCTAGTTTTCCTATAGATGTAAGAAATAGAAATGACTTCTAAGACCACATGTATAAAAGTAAGTAAGAAGCAAAAGTATTACATTATTTTATGCTTATATTTAGATTCAAATAATTTATATTTGGATTATGGACCTACAATTGTTACCTGTAAAGTCCTTTAAAGGCACATTATTCTGTAAACACAATGAAACAGAAAGATGTGTAGTTATGACTTTGAGGAATGTAAATCTGGACCCTGGGATTTTAAAAGCTACTTGGGCACTAACTTCAGTCCATACAGACCATACAGATTTCTATACATTATATAAAAATAGAAAAATGCACATAAATGCTTCACTGAAAACAGGCAACAGTCCACATTAATGACAAACCATGACACATCTTCATCTTGTCATGTAGCCTGAGGTATAATCCTCCTCTTCATCATCAGATGAATAGTTTTCTATGTCTATAGTGCCTCTGTGGGATGCCATGTATCCTGTTCGCACATGGTCACACACACTCGTATCAATTTCATCTTCTTGACTGGTCTGTAATTCTGTCTGTGTGTGGAATAAAAGAGCTGTGTGAAGTTCTGAAGAACTTCCTGTCTGTGGCTTTGCTGCAGTGAGTGAATCTTCTTGTAATTCTTTCAGTAATACAGGGAAGAGAGGCACTTCGGCTTCACTCAGCTCGTCAGCCTCCTCTTCCTCTGGCTGCATGGACTTCAATACCACTGACCACAGGTTAACATTCCCTGAATCTTCTTCCTCTTCCTCTCCTTCCTTTTCTTTTTCCTTCTCGTTCATTGGTCCTCCTAATATTTTCCTTCCTTTCGCATTAGGAGGGTTTGACTTCACTGTAACGGAATCAAGCGAAGCTGCACGGTCGTAACCTTTGTCCCTGTCGTATCGAAGCCAAGCGAACGATAGAGAGTTCTTTTTGGCATCTGTGGGTTCGTCCTCGATGCTACATCCCCCTGGAATCTCTGCAACTTCACAAACAGGTGCTGATCTCGAGCTGCCAGAGCTCTCTGACTCACTGCAAACTGCTCGGTCCATGTAGCCATGGTGGCTCTCTTCATCATCATCGTCGTCGTCGTCATCGTCGTCCTCGTCCTCGTCTACGTCACTAGTCTGCTGAAACACATATATAAAGAAATAGAATATCAATTTCTTTCATGTTGCATTCACTAAATGAAAAGTGATCAGTGTTAAAAATTAGGACGCAACAGCCAGACCTTATAACGGCCATTTTCTTTTTCCTTTTTCTCCTGGTGAATTTGTACGCCATACTCAATTTCAACTGCTGATATACACGTCTTCTCTGGGGAAATGAAGTAATCAGGAACAAGAATAATCTGTGGTGGAAAATGGAACGATAAAAAAAAAAATTATCTGTTGGGTATAAGCTGGGTTTGCAAAACAAAAGTGCAAAAAGTCAAAGTGTGGTTACGCTGAACCTGAAACATGTAAAAAGCGCTTGTGCCACCTACACACGTTGTTCACATAGCACGAGAAGAAGAGACAAAGTGTTTTCCTGGAAAATCTTTTCACGTGTCGCTTATTTTCACACTGCGGTCTGACCTTTAAATGGTGACCAACAGTCTGAAGGCCTGACTGATATTCTGTGCACGACTTCTGCTCGCTGTCCCACGTCGGCCTCCTCTTACTCATACTGTCAACATTTATTATTCATTGTCACTTACTTGCCAGAATGGAAGGGGGGAAAAACCTGAACAATGCCAACACACTCGCATTAACAACGTTGAATATGTTTCCATCTGGGTGTTTTTTTACAAAGTGTTCAACTTTTAAAAAATTGTGAAGTGAAGAGAAATGAGCAAAATGTTTGATTGGACATGAATGAATGAATGAATGAATGAATGAAGTCCACCTCAAGCTTAAAGTGAAAAACATTCATCAAAATAAGTGTAAATGGTAACAGATGGTTTGTAAGGTATATTGTTCATCTAAGGTTCATGTATGTTCATTTCGCAGCTATTTTTATTTTTGCTGATCATTAGGGCTCATTAGTAAAATTTCCACTTTACAGAAATAAAACAAACAAACCTCAATTGAAATCGACTTAACTGACTTACGGTCATTTTATACAGAGGTTTTGGGAAAATTTCTACTTCACTTAAAATCACTTAAAATCAAAACAACAGTGTTAAAGTTTACTTCACTACATTTTCAAAAGCAAGTGTGTGTCTTTTAATAATCAGGAGCCATTATGTCTAACTACACAAAGAAGCATTTCAAAAACATTAAGAGAAGCCTGAGACAAAAATAATATTGAGTTTGAGTGAGTAAAGAACATGTTCTTATATTCAGGGATTAAAGGGATTAAAAAAAAAAAAAAAGAATTTTTTTTTTGGCCAAGTCATATTCCTCCTCTATAATTTGTAAAAACAAGTTACATAGGAGGCACACATTAGGGTGTGTACATGTTGCCACACTGGCTTTTTTTTGTTTTTTGTTTTTTTTTTAAAGTGGGCACCATGCCACCTTTTTAGAGCAGCTGTTTTTTTTCCCCCCACCATGCAGTCACGTCCCATACGTTTTTAGGTATAAAAAGGCGGAGAATGCTGACAAAAAACACATGCCCTTTGCCTACATGAATATTTTTGCTTGGGTCATTAACTCTCTGTCCATCCATCCATCCATCCATCTATATTGTTTATCCATGTTACGCCCCAGCCTAGGGGTACCGGGCATAGCATAAAGAACGGCTTCCCCTTTGTTTCTCCCACTCTCAAAAATGACCATTACTCCAACTTGCAGTGCAAGAGATTAGTTTATTCCGAATGCCCAGGGTCAACAACTTCAGGGTGAGCACAGCCAAAATAATAAACAAAACCAACTAAGATTCCACCCACTACTAAGTACCCTAAAAGAAAAGAGAAGAAAATACAGATCACTGCCCTAACTCCCTAACAAAAACAAGGGAAAATGTACAGGAAGGAAAATGGCTTCTCACCTCTACAATTACCCAGACTGCAATGAATTTCATCACGTAACAGTCAGTTACACAAGAAACTAAGATAACTCCAGTGTAAAATCAGGAAGAACAATGCATATGTTTAAGTTCACTTCTAACCAAAATTCTAACATCAGCTCTATATTCACTCGTCCCTCTGCATGGAATGGTCAGGTTGGGATATGGGAGAAGAAAGGCGAAGCTCCCTCTTTCTCAGCCAGCGTCGTTTAAAAATGGTGCCGCTGAAGTCTTCCATCCAATCAGCAACCTACAACTCCAAACACACAAACAAACAGCACCACCCGCAGGCAGGGAGGACAAATAACACCACAACAACCCAATATTATTCATAATACTCAGGCTCATAACATCCATCAAGGCCACAGGGAAGGCAGAGCCGATCCTAGCTAACACGGACATGAACATCCATTCACACTCACATCCACACCTATGGGCAATTCAGCGTAGCCAGTTGACCTAATCTGTAATGTATATTGTAGCCTACAACAACAGCCTATTTAACACTACAACTGCAGCCAAGTTAATCAGCAGATGACTGTGGGAGTGAATCAAAGGGACACTTTTATTGTTAGAATGGAATAAAATGTCATGTGTATTTAATTCTGAAAATTGGTATGGGGTTCATTTAAGCCAGGTCTTTAGAATGTTATTTTTTTATCTTTTTCTTTCCACTCTTGAATTATGCTATGCATGGTGTGTGCTATCAGTTGTATTTTATAACGAAGACAGCTAGGACGTCTTCACAGGCCAAGTGCTAGGGATAACAGCAAATTAGTGTGCGCATGCAAGTGAAAACAGCGTTCAGGCTCAACTAGCTGCACGCTGTCACAATTCGTAGCTGCTTGCATAAACTTCCCTTGTGGATTATTCTGGGTTGAGAGATGTAGAAGGTTGCAAAAAACTGCTTCTTCCTACTGTTCCTATCATCAAGAAAACTTTCAGATGATTATCAGTCACAAAACTGACAAAAAATATCTGATAAAAAGCTAACGTTTTTTCCTCCCAAAACGAATGAATTATTTTGTGTTGTGAATCTTTGTTCTTAACTTTATATTATATTCTTAGTACAAACAAATCACGGGAGTAACTGCAGGCTTGTCTAATCCAATATTAAATGTAACAATAGGTAAGCTTAAGCTTAATAAAAAGACTAAGCGTGATTAGTATTTTAGTATTTTATTAGATTCTTTTAAATTTTATTAGTATTTAGTAGATTTAGTATTTTATTTTGTAAATATTCAAATTCGAATTGAATTCGAGGGTCCTGCACAAATCCCTGACCTCATGGGATGTTCAACAAGGACATATGAGCGTGATATGTTGTGCGCACATACTTTTGACCTTATAGTGTATATATTACCTTGGGTTATTTCTACTGTTCATTTTACAGATGGTAAAAAGTAAGTAAGGTAAGGCATAAAATCCCTGAGACACTCCAGTAATAATTAAATCACCTCCTCATGTAAAACTAATCCTAAATGAATAGGGCTTTAGAAAACTTTCAGATGATTATTTTTAAGGCATATTTATCACCTCAATTACTGTAAACGTTACTGCAATATTCAGCATGCTAACCAAGTGGATGACAGCATAAGGGGGGAAAAACAAGTGTAACTGATTATTAATAATGGATATTAGTTTCCCTCTTTGCATGTTTCAGTACTGATTCTTTATTTCCTATACGTAACCCAGATGCACACATGAAACATGCACCCACGTTGTTTATTGACAGTTCCCTTTAGGTCACGGACTAGAAAAGTGCTTTGTTTTATTCAAGAATGTGAACGACCATCTGTACAGTGGTGTCAATAAAACATGGAGGGTGGGGACAGCTGTAAATGAAAATATGTGGCATGGGAGAGTCTCTGTAAAATGCTCAGTATTGTGTAAATGTTGACTTGAACGATCGAGGTCTTACGAGTACTACGAGTAGTATGCATTTGTCTGCCGAGCCTCACGTGATCACAACTTTTCTCTCTCACTCACTCACTGCGGGATTGTGGGTCACTCGTATAGTCAACATCCATGCTAGCATATACTGTTAGTGTGTACAAAACTTTGTAGAAAAGCACCACCCGAATTAGGCTGTAGCAGTGCGAGCGATGAATCTGTTTAATGACAATGTTGCATTTCTGCGAAATCCTCAAAAGGAGGCAAAAGCACCTATCATTGGATAGTTTCCTCCTCCTCTCTCCTCTCTCGTCTCCCTCATACCAGACACGATTCTTTTCAAAGGTAAAGTATATGTTATTTTGTTTTATGTATTTTTACTTTATATTTTGTATTAATAATTTTTATATAAATATTTGTGGCTTGTGAAACGAATTATCTGAGTTTCCATTATTTTTAAGGGGAAATTTTGGATTAAAAGCACGTTTCTGGAACCAATTCTGCTCGCAATCCAAGGAAACAGTGGAAACTGTATATCGTACCACAGTGATTTGCCAATGATTGCCATTTTCAATTAAAAGAAACCTTATTAAAAAATAAAGAAACCTTGTTACTGACTTTACAGAATGACGCTGGAGACTCCTTCCATAAACCTCACTATATTAATAATTAGACACTTACATATTATGTATTGACAAATTTTATAGTTTTCCTTATATTATTAGGCGTAGATTATATGGCGCATCAGCATACAAGTCGTTAATATAAATCTGTGTTTTGCCTCACAGCCGGAACTACTGTTAGAGCTGCCATGATAGAAAATTAATCAACACCTTCTGACCAATCACAATCGACGATGGGGTTGTGTTTTGACAGACATGAATTCAAATTCTTATGTAGCTGGTAAACTGCTTCATTTGAAGTGTTTTCTGAGACCCTTTTAATAAAGTCTGTCATGTTTATAGGCCTACCCGTTCAACACCACAAATGAAATGGTACAAGTTCATCAGTGAATAGATCAGTCTACCCAATAAACTGGTGACTCCCTGAACATACAAGTTCATCCATATTTACAGACACAGACTGGGTAATTTGTCTGTAACGGTTTCGTGGTCTCGTAGATCTTACCAGTGCTTTGGGAAGTCTGACGTTCGGCTTGCACAGAAAGCCAGTGTAGATGAGGCCGAATGTGAAACTCAGGAAACACAATCCTACTAGCAGAGAGCCGGCGACCCACCAAGCCAGGAACGCTACTGCAGAGCGACGGAAAGAAGAGAAGAATACATTGTGAGACACAACTAAAGGTAGCACAGTGTATTTCAGGCAAAAGTAGGTTTTATGTTCTAAAGCAGTAACTAATCTGCTTTCAGGCAAATGGTAAATTTGTACAGAGAAAAGAAGGAGGAAATAAAACGATGCCAGAAAGAAATTGTTTTATGGATGAATAAATAAGGCTCTACTTTTCTGGCAGTGCGAGCATAATTTGCTAGGTAACACTGGCATGGTACTATTTTTCCCCCCTCACTCCGCTGCTGTTTTTATCATCATAAATAACCCGCTGTGCTGACATTGAGTGACAATCAAAATTACTGCCTCTTTGGGATTGAAGTGCTTGAAGCTAGGCCTACGCACCATTCCATTCACTGCAAACCAGTTTGGTGGGTGATTACTTTTACTGATTTAAATTAGTGTGAAATTGTGTTGTGCCGTTTAAGATGGCAATTAGACAATTAGTGCACTGCACTGTGACTGAACCATTCGGTTCCATTGCTTAAAAACACCAAGCAGGAATTTGCCACGTATTCATTTACCATTTATTAATTACCCTAATTTATTAACTATTAAATATAGTTTACATTCAGTTTTAAAAGTCCACTATGTAGGATTTAGGGGGATCTATTAGCAGGGATGGAATATAATCACAAAAAATCACAAAAAAAATCTGCTTTATTTTGTTTCTGCACCCTGATCAGAAAAACAGGGCCCATTGTGTGAAGACAATTAATTCTTCCAATATATGATAATGGTGGAGATGTCCATAAACAATCTGACTGAATCAGTTCTTCATATGAACACTGTCATTTTTGCATACACAGGAAGCATGCTTTTTATCTTCATTTACCTCGTTGCGGTTTGTGCATATCGCATTTCACACAGAATTGAGTTGCTTCTGAGAACTTCACTAATGTATTTCCTGCTAAAGCAAAACAAAACAAAAAAGCCCCTGAAACCTACACAGGGGACATCGAGTGGTGAATGCGACTGTGGATGGGATTATTTTTAACTGAAACTTTGAAAAAACAAATGCTTGAAAGGGCACTGAAGAGCAGTCTTTATGGCTGTTACCTTCCTTCAGTACAGCCCCATCACATCAGGACAGACTGTGACCTGTAAAGGCTAGGGTGCTAGCTAAATTCAAGTACAAGTAGCTACATATTTAAAGCAATTGTTTTATAGATTTATGGAACATCACTTCAAAATGCAATTACTTTTATTAGTTATTTAGTATATATTTTTAAAGCAACTTTCCTTTTTAAATTTAAATTAATATTAAATATTAAAAATTTAAAAATAATAATATTTTTTACATTTCCAGGAGTATACCATTCTTGATGAGGTGAAATGCAGCAGGGAAATATAGAAATAAGGAAAGAAGACCGTTTACTGCATGTAGTTATGTGTTTGGAACGATAGGTCTGAATTAAACATTAACTTGTAGATGACATTACAGTTCAAAGTTTAGTTATGGGCACGTAGTGAAGATTAAATACATAAAAAATAAGTCCAACTCTCAGATTTTAGTGCTATTCATAAGTTATGCGAGCGATATGTAGACATGGCGGAGTTTCATTTTTTGTGTGGAGGATACCAGCGACAGCATCATCATAAATAAAAAGGTCCAGATTTTAATGAATAAAATTGTGAGCTGTAAGCATACAGGATGAGTGCTTGAAAGTGCTTGAGTGTATGAGAGAAGTGTAGAATACAGAACCAGATGTCCAAGAACAAGAACGGTAAAAGAATAAAAGTAACAGAGTCAAGCAAAATGTTCAGTTTCCTTACCCCCTCTGGGCTCTATTTGACTGGTGAATTCACAGGAGCAGGAACTCTTTGAGCTCGATATGGAGCTGCTTACCGGCTGAACATGCACACAGTAGCGTTCACCCGGCTCAAGATGTTTCAGAACATATGAATATGGCACAGAATGTTTAGTCTGGTATTTGTTTTGCGGACTGTTGCAACCATCCTAAAATAAATGAATGAAAGTGTGAATGAACATTAAATAAAGACACAATAATTACATCATCTACACATTACTACCTATTGAATATCTTGCAAATTATTACTTAAGTAAGGATCTGTTCAAGTAGGACTTTTTCCTCAATTAGTGTCTGGTAGGTTTGGGTACAATAATGAAGAGAAAGAAAGTACACTCTCCTTCAATTGCCTGTTTTTTTATATATCAGAGCCTAAATAACAATTCCATGGTCCTCGGCAACTTCTAAAGCAAACAAATAACATCAAGTGACAGCAAAAAAGAACAACAGACTTAAATACAAGTAAACCAACATTCAGAAACAAGGTGGGGAAAAAAAGTACACCGTTCCTACTTCCACAATCATTAAAACGGTAATTAGCAGCCACATGTTACTTCAGGAATGCACAAAATTAGTTCATCATCAATGAGTGTAAAAGCAGAACTTTTGGTGTTCTTGAGCACTGTGGTGTGTGTCTACATCTTGCCAAGAAGAAAGGTTATCAGCCATCATCTCAGAGAAGCAGGTATTGCTGCTTATCAATCTGAGAAGGGTTATAAGGCCATCTCCAAACAACTTGAAATTCACCAATGAGAAGAAATGTTTACAAATGGAGAACCTTCAAGACAGTTACCAGTCTTCCCAGGAGTGGGTGTCCAAGCAAATTCAGTCAGAGCTCAGAGCATTTAAAGCTCAGAAATATAAAGAAAAGCCAGAGAGTTACATCATGTGTCATACAGACTTGTATACACACATTAAATGATTATGTTCATGACAACACTGTCAGGACCTGCTCCTCATGGAACACGTGAGCACGCCCGATGGACTCGGCCGCTCACTTAGTGCTTCTGATATCTCAGTCACGCGTAGCGCGGAAGCATGCACTTCCGCATTGTGGAGCAAGCGACGGAGGACTACAGTTACCACGAGCACACACTCCCAGCCAGATCATGTGACCTGTAATTGGATGCAGATGCATCCAATCCAGAGACAATCATGCCCGTGTTTAAAAGGACTCCCAGTTGCAGCCATGTCTGCTATTGCCGAGCGTTATTCCCGTGTTCGCCTTGCCTGTGTTTTTGGACTCCGTTTCTGTTTCTGATTCGTGTTTTCTGGATATTATATGACATTCTGTTTGCCGATCAACTGACCTAGTTTGTGTTTTTGGATTACTCTTCTGCCTGCCGTTTTTTGTACCTCTGCCTGCCTCGTGTGTTGTTATAAATAAACGCAGTGAGTTTTACAAAGCCGTCTCCCCACCTGCACATGTGTCCAGCTAAGCCCCGACAACATGACAAGCACAATCAGAAAAAGAACTAACAAGTATGGCTTTTCTGGAAGGTTGGCTAGGAACAAGCCCCTTCTCTCCAAAAAAGAATATGGCAAAATTGTATATGAACAAACCCGGTCAAAAATCCGGTCAATATCCTTTGGACTGATGAGACCAAAGTGGAGATGTTCAGTCATTCTTCACAGTACCACAAAAGCCAAAACCAGCATATCACCACAAACACTTCAAACCAATTGTCAAGCATTGTGGTGAAGGGGTGATGATTTGGGCTTGTTTTGCAGCCACAGGACCTGGGAAACTGTAGTCACTGAGACAGTCATAAACTCCACATCAGAATGTTCTTGAGACAAATGTGAGGCCATCTGTCCAGCAGCATAAGGTGGGCCAAAAGTGAGTCATGCAACAGGTCAATAATTCACCAACAAATCAACTTCTTAATGGTTGAAAAAGGAAAAAAATGGTGTTGGAATGGCCAAGGTCTGCATTTCCAGACCTCAACCCCCTGAGATGCTGTGGTGGGATTTTAAGAGTGAACATCAATGAACTGAAGCAATGTTGTAAAGAAGAGTGGACCAAAATTCCTCCAAAACAATATGAGAGACTGATAAATTCCTACAGAAGATGCTTCCTTCAAGTTATTATTACAAAAGGTGGTTCCACATATTAATGAATTATAGGGTGTACTTGTTTTCCCCCCCAGTGAAACAGTTTGAGCAGTCCGCTGAGGCTTACCTTTTCATCTTTGGCTTTCCTCCAGTGTATGTTGAAACTTACAGCATTATAAAAGTCAGAGGCACCTTGGCGATTTGGTAGATCAATGCTGATATTCAGGCAGCCACCACAGCCAGATAGAAATAACTGGGGAGGCCCAATAGTGGCTAGAAGAAACATAGAAGACAAACACAACACATTAATTCAAACAAATGAGAGACTTCCTGTCAGAAATAACGAGAATCTTATTTAGAAGAATAAAATTAAAGTGCAACTCACTAGTTGTGTACGGTGTAAAATGAATGTTGACTGTCGACGATGATCTGTTGCCAAATGATGCCCAAAGCTGGATTTTGTATTCAAGGTATTTATGTTTCATGTATTCAGAGACATCAGTAGATGTACTATTGATGCCAAGTGACTGATTATCACTATCAGGAAGTAAAAAGAAAAAACAACAATTGACATACAGGCTTCATCCTAATTAGTTTGTTTATTTATTGCCACAAGCATTGAAAAATTATTTTTAGATATAAAAATAAATATAAATGTGGTTTATACCAGCAGAAAAAATGGTGAATTGGATATCAGAGAAAAAAGATAAATTTTGGGTTTAATCCTGGAACAAATATAAAAGCTTGGAATTGATTTTGAAAATGTTTTTTGTTTTATTGGAAATGGTTACATGTAAAGAGACTGATGAAAGAAAATAATTTTTTTAGTTAGTATTGATTGCATTATGGTGGGTGGCACGGTGGTGCAGTAGTTAGCACTGTCACCTCACAGCAAGAAGGGCCTGGGTTCGATTCCCGGGTCACCCAGGGGGCTTTTCTCTGCGGAGTTTGCATGTTCTCCCCGTGCATGCGTGGGTTTCAGTCCTAAGACATGCAGATTAGGTCAACTGGCTACTCTAAATTGCCCATAGGTGTGAATGTGAGCATGTGTGGTTGTTTGTCT
>JAQQZR010001192.1:0-11800 GCA_030068235.1 Notoglanidium macrostoma | reverse complement strand
GTTTTAGGTCATATTTATGCAGAAATATAGAAAATTCTAAAGGGTTCACAAACTTTCAAGCACAACTGTATATAATTAATAACCACTGAAATAGAAATGTGTAAATGAATAAAAATGTACGCTTGAAATTAATGTGTTTTTCAAATTACTGAAGTTTCTAAAATATTCTTTTTAATCAAATAGTTAACAGTTACTAATAGCTAATAAAGAGCTCTGGGAATAGAGAACTCTGGGATTATGGAACTCTGGGATTATAGAACTCTGGGATTATAGGAGTCTGGGAATATACATTATTGGGGTTACAACATTTGGAAGAGTGTAACTCTACAGTTAATGCTAGAAATCCTTTAAATATCGATCATATTAAAACAGTATCTTCATATCTTTCATTATGTTTGTTAGCATTAGCACTTCTTGCTAGTCCACTCATGAAATAAAGAGTCTTGGGTTGCACGTGTTTTGTGTAGTATTTTACTATTTATTGTAATCCTCGGTTCCAGAAGCCGAGTGTGTGTGAGAGCAGGTACCGCTCGCCCGTGCCAGTGCGCTTCGAGCACCAGGGCCGCTACAGCGCGCGCTCCTACAGGCCGCTGTTCTGTGGAACGTGTTCTGATGGACGCTGCTGCAGTCCCGAGCGCACCAGGACCGCACTCGTGACCTTCCGCTGCCCTCGGGGACGAATCTCTCAGCACGCCGTCATGATGATCGACTCGTCCATCCGTCATTACAACTGCCCTCATCTGAACAGCCCCAGCAGAACGAGACTGTGGCTGTAGACTGGAACTCTCTCGTCTTTCGGGTATCAAAATCAAATATTCCCTTTTATTACATTATGTAAAGTGTGTAAACATTGGTTATCTGCGTTAGCAAGACTTAGAATCGTGTGTCTTCTAGGAGCAGATGTGGATTTAAAATAATGCAGATGTTTTAAAGACGTAGTTTAGTTTTTTATTTATCCTATTAATCAGCCATGTTTGGTTTCTGAAAATTCACACCAAACGTGTCTCAGATAAAGGCGACATCGTGTGCTTTTGATTTTCTTTTTCTTTTTTTGCTAACTTATTCTTTCAAAGCAGTGGCTATCAAACTTTTGACAAAAGATTAAACCTGTCAGAGCTGCTGTTCTAGAAAATTAATCAACACCATCTCACCAATCACAATCCAGCATTAATCATCACTGTGGTAAAGTGAAGAACAGCTACTATTTTTAAACATCTCCCACTTTTTATTCCAGATTTAATCAATTAAATTAAAATAATGTAAAAATGAATAATACATATACAACTTTCTTTATTCACACGCTTTGGCGCTCCCTGTGTCCAGTTTGTGAACTGTTGCGTTAAAAGCTTTAAATGTTAAATGTGGCAGAGACAGATTTCTGTATTTTAATAGAATGTAAAACGCTGTTCGTTAGTGACGTGTCTCAGTTTTACAGTGTAGCGCCACATCACTGCAAATAAACACAACCCAAGCAGCCTTTTACCATCAATTCTGTATCTTCACTAAAAGACACACAAGAGGATTTACAGCAGGACTGGGTCTTACTACAAGCAATTCCTTCTGATCCCTTTATATGAGACTGGTATGGACACCCAATTCCCAGCACTCCTCTAAAGCTCCCAGTAACAGAGTTCACACACTCGCTCAGCCTAGACAAGAACTTTAAATTATAAATATGGCAGATTTCTGTATTTTAATAGAATGTAAAACACTGTTCGTTAGTGACGTGTCATTCTCCAAAGAGTCGACTCACAAGTGCCATTCAAAGGGTTTCGTTTAGGTTCTAATATTTTTCTATTTTCTTTTCTTTCCATTTTGTCTTTTTCCTTTCTTTCCAGTTCTTTAAGTGTATGTGGTTAAATCCTATTTTAAAATCAGAAGGCCAGATAAAATTGTATAATATTGTAGCATCTTTCGCCGTCCATCGCAGAAAGACACCAGCAAGAACCAGAGGCGACACAGGAGTCTTATGAAAACCCCAAACGGGGAAGCTCTTTATTAACAGGCTTGTGAAAGGGACGAACTCTTACAAGAACTGCGCAGCTTTCCCGCTAGGGAGCAGCGCATCATCAACACACACAAGCACGAACACACCACACTGGCCGACAAGCGGCTGAACGCTATTCTATGCCCTCCCCTCCCGTAAACAGCAGACTATCCCCAGTCACTTTCTAGCGAAGTTCACAGTCTCTGAGGCATGGTGGGAGATAGCGTCGGCAGCGAGAGCATCATGGCGAAACAGGCACGGTAGGAGCACCCTGTGGCTCCTCCCGTTCCCAAGAGCCTTGGGTGGTACCAGCATGCGGCTGGTAAGGCCCTAGGTGGTCCCGGTGTAGTACAACTACTCTGGAACTCCCCACCAACCCCACCCGATAAACCACATCAGAAAGTCTCTCCAGGACCGTGCATGGCCGTGCCCAATGTGACATCAACCTGGGCGACAGTCCTCACTTCCCGGTGGGGCAATACACCCAAACCTTCTCCCTCACCCCAAAATCCTGCAAGGGTGCGTGCGAGCGCTGTGAGGGTCCTTTTTGGGCCGTGCAGGTGTTCTGTGAAAAGTTCTGTGTCCGCGCAGCAACCCAGCCAGTAAAACCGTTCTTGTAGCCGGTACAGTGTCTTATTCAGTTTGAAATGTCCCGTCCCCACGTGTTCGTGCACAAATCCCCAAGTCACTGCGCTGCTCTCCTGCCGGTGTTCCCATCACGTGCTGACATGTTCTCTCCACCGGTGTCCGTTTAAATAGTTCATCCACGGCTCATTTAACTCCTCGCGCGCTTTCCCCTCGAGGCGCAACAGTGTCCCCTCAGGCCCGTGCGGAAAAAGAAACTGGGGACAAAGATCGATCCAGACCACACAGTTTCACCACACCGAAGTTCGTGCGCAACCCCCCCTGGCAATATCCACAACAGCGCCCCAATTATCCAACAAATCTAATCCAAAAATGCAAGGGTCCTGAAAATTTCCCACAAAAAAGTCATGCACGTAAGCACGATCCCCCACCGTTATGCACACAGTCCTTTTCCCCCACATGTCCACTTGCTCTCCAGTCACCGTAGAAATCTGTGACGCACCGCCGTCAGCACCAGAAGAGTGTGTAGCGTCCGTGCCAGGAAGGAGCCCACCTGCCACCATCAACGAAACCGTAGTGCCCGTGTCCACCAGCGCACAACACCGCACCGAATCAAGTATACAGTCCACATAAAGTCCCCTCTGGTGGCCCATTATGGAATTACTTCCATAAATCGGGGATGAATTGCTAGCGACGGGAGGCGTTTTCCCCACAATGCCTCCCCGTCCTAGTTTAACTGCTGCTGGTGTACGTGGTCCTTTGGTGCTGGGGCGGGGTAATAGCACGCGACGTGCCCGCGCTCTCCACAACGGAAACAGACGTTGTTACGCCCCCATATCTGTCGACGCGGGCCTCCCTACACCCGACAGGCCCTTTCGCCATCCTCCTCGCTGACCACTTGGTGCACACTGTCTTTGGAGCGAACAAACCAGCAGGTGGGTCGTGATCCTCTTCCAAAGCCTGTTTCCAGCGGAAGGGGTTTCTCTCTGCTGCGTGGCTTCCAGCCTATAGATGAGGTCTTTGATCTTCTCCACTGTCGCCATCCCACGTCTGACACCAGTGTAGCATCTTTCGCCGTCCATCACAGAAAGATGCCAGCAAGAACCAGAGGTGACACAGGAGTCTTATGAAAACCCCAAATGGGGAAGCTCTTTATTAACAGGCTTGTGAAAGGGACAAACTCTTACAAGAACTGCGCAGCTTTCCCGCTAGGGAGCAGCGCATCATCAACACACACAAGCACAAACACACCACACTGGCCGACAAGCGGCTGAACGCTATTCCATGCCCTCCCCTCCCGTGAACGGTAGATTTAAACTTAGTCCCAAAACACATGCAGTAAATCTAAATACACCCAAACAATTCCCCAAAACATTAACTATAACTAAATACACAGCACCATTCACAGAAAACACACATAAACATCAATGAACAACTCCCGCCCACAAGCATGCCGGGAAAACCTCGCCCATCCCAGAAGCGTCGCTAGCAACACCGTTACAATATATTAATACAATCGAATTGTTATTTGGAGGCTCAGTTTTACAGTGTAGCGCCACATCACTGCAAATAAACACAACCCAAGCAGCCTTTTACCATCAATTCTGTATCTTCACTAAAAGACACACAAGAGGATTTACAGCAGGACTGGGTCTTACTACAAGCACTTCCTTCTGATCCCTTTATATGAGACTGATATGGACACCCAATTCCCAGCACTCCTCTAAAGCTCCCAGTAACAGAGTTCACACACTCTCTACTTACACAACAGCTGAGTGAAGAGCTGAAACCTCTCTGGATGATCAGAGTCCTGCTGCTCGCTCTCGCTGGCTGTCACCGCTCTGTTCATCAGATGAGAGATGTTGATGGACAGTGATGCTGGATGAGTCGTCATGTCCAGAAGAGACACGGAGAGACTAGAAACTTTACAGAGAGCAAAAACAGAATAAAGGAGGAGAAAGGTGTACGAGAGGAACAAATGCTCTCAGAGCAAATTAGACCAAAGACACACTTGTGACATTTATTGTTGCCTTAACGAGAGAGTGTGTAGATCAGACTAATATCTCACTAAGTGTGTGAATATTAATAACAACTGGCCCGTAACGCTCAGCCCTATCTCACAGAGCTATGACTTCTTTCTGCAGAGACAGTGTGCACTGTGTTGTTATACCACATGACCAAACACTTCAGGATTTGCTGTTATAGGAAGTTTAATCCACTTCATGATGGATGTGTGTGGAGGTGGAGGCACAAGTCAGAAATATTTCTAGTGTGCTTTTATTTAACATTTCTAACACTACTTAGAGAATTAAGAGCAACATGGATGAATATTAATGGCAGCTACAGAGCTGAAGTTCACTTGTATTAGAAAACTGAGTCACTGTTGGGTGTTGCTGCTCCTTAAATGTTCACTTCTTGGTCTGATAGGATTATGACTAGCAATTACATCATTATTAAAGCTCTTAAGAGATTCAAAGTCCACATACATTAGACGGGACTTGACAGATTTGTGTTTTCTCCCGGTGCAGAAATCAACACCTTCTGACCAATCAGAATAAAGAACTGGAATGGATTTGATGCTTTATTTCAGTGAAAATGAAAAGGAGTTTTTTAGAAAATTTTTCCATAAATCATGTTCAGAATCTAAATCAGGAGTCAGACCACAGACAGATTCAGATAACAGAGACATATTTATCATCATTATCCACACATACAGTATATTAGAACTGTACTACTTTACACTGTAGTTATTTCCCAAAGATTAAATAATCTAGTAATATACACTGAAAGTGTTTTGGCTAAAATAAAACCCTTGTGTATGAATACAGCAGCTTGCTGATAAATCCTGACCTCAGTATTAAAGCTTCTGTCTGGCATTTTGGTTGAAAATGAGTTAACCACATAAACCTCATCACTGGGGGAAACTTTATTCTCCTGTGGTGTTATCTTTTATTGTGCAAAGCTTTGATTGTAATATTGTAATAAAAATTCCACACTCACAGATAAACTTGGGTTTATAAGGTTCTATCTGCCGGCCAATCATCATCCAGGCTGAATATGGGATGAACACAACATAGGCAGCCTTAACCATCATCTACTGTATGTTCTAATGGATTTTAATATTGTTCAATGTTTTAGAATGAAATTTCAGGGTTTAGAAACAACTTCAGATTTTAAAAAGTGAATGTGTATTTTACATCTTAGAATACAAGCAGAAATATCAAATTCATTCAAAAGTTTCTATTTTATTGTTATATAGTGTGACCTTAACAGGTTTAAAATGTTCTTCTGTACTGGCTTTATTACTGTTTATTAGTTATTTAATGACAGGTTGCTTAATATGAAACAAACAGAGAGAACTTTATAATGCTATAATGCTGAGTATAATGCTGAGGTCACGAGATATCATTTGATCATTTTATTTTTAAATTTACTAGTTTCTTGTCTGACAGTTAAATGTTAACATTTCCTTTTTCATTATTGTAAAATTATTATGTATTAATTTAAAAAAATTAAAATGACTGTTATTTGTGCATCTGGATTGTGTGCTAGTAAGACAGATGACTGAGCAACAACGTGCAGGAATTTTACATAAAACACTTCACACTTTATTCTGGATCACACAATCTCATAGTAGATCTATTCCACCATTCAGGTCCAAACCCAACGTACAGAGGCTGAGTGAATGTGGTGTGGACTCTGTGGAGGAGCTTCATCGTGTCAGAGACGCTGTAGAAGGACAGAGTTCCTGCACTGTGATCCACATACACTCCTATTCTGGAGGTTGGTGGAACTCTGAGCTCAGTCTTAATGCGGTTGTTAAAGAAGGAGAGAGAAGAATAAATAGAAGAATACACCAGACTCCAGGACTGATAATTGTTTCCAAACACAGACTCATCTTGACTTCCTTTCCTGCTTATGACTTTGTATGAGACTGATGTGGACACACCATCACCACTCCACTCCACCTCCCAGTAACAGCGTCCACACACACTCTCCTTACACAACACTTGCCACCAGTGATCAAACCTCTCTGGATGATCAAAGTACTTCTGCTCTCTTTCACTTTGTGTCACTGCTCTGTTCTTCTCAGACAGAATGAGGTTACGATGTGCCGTTTTGGGATCCAGAGTCAGATAACAGAAATCTAAAATAAAATTAAAATCAAACTGAACAATGTGAACACGTTGGGATTAATTTACAGAATACATTTGTGTAAATAGTGAGACAGCTGTGTGTGTGCATGTTTTGAACCAAATGTCCTCACAAGAATAGTATGGATAGTAAGGACATTTGCATGGTCCTCACAAAGAAACATTTTTTTTAGTTACAAAAATAAGAAAAAGAGCCAAATGTTTCCTTTTCAATACTGAGGTTAAGGTTATGTTTAAGTGCACACATAGTATTAATTAGCGGCATTAATAATTATGTCATTGGAAGGTTCTCACAAGGATAGTAAGATATATGTTTGTGTACGTGTGTGTGTGTGTTAGACATACATTTCAGAAACTCTTCTCTGCTCTGTGGCTCTGATGGTGAAATGATCTGAATTGTTGCAGCTGTGGAGAAAAAAATGGAAATGAAGACAAACAGCATCATCAGGTTGTGTCAAAGATGGAAACAGTTTAGTGATACAGTCAGTTTATTCAATTTAAATCAGTATTTTAGTTGTGTGAGATGAGTAAACTGTCTGCGGAAAAGTAAGCAGGAGCATTGCTAAGAAATAACACTTCACATAACAAGGAAAGATGTCTATCATTGTCTTTCTCCAGCAGCAACAGCTCCTCTTACCATATGGAGTGATGTTGTTGAATTCCTCCTCACAGTATTCCTCAAATCTCTTCTTCAGTGCTGAGAGAGAATTCCTCACTTCATCAAATGAGAGATTTTGATGGACTTTGATGCTGGATGTGTGAAAATTTGGTCTCTTTATTGGAGGAGACCGACGTCCAGAACATAAAGCCTACAGACAGCGAATTAAACATCAGATTAGATAAACAGCACACACAAAGAAAGTACATGGAAAAGGAAAAGAAAAGAATAAGGATTTTCTAGCACAGTATTGCATCTCTGATTTTTTTTTTTTTTTACAGAATTCATGATTTTTTAAAGGACAAAGCAAAAAGGTAACTGATAAAGAGGTACACCTGTGAGAGAGTGTTATGTGTTGCTGTGAGGGGCAAAGATGCATAAGAAGGAGAGGAAAGGGAGCTGCGGCAGTGAAAGCAGAGAACCAGCATTGAGCATGTCATCGTGTGTTTGAGTTGGAGCATGTCTCAGAGTGAGACTGGATTATTTAGCACTGAATGGTACAAGTGAAAAGATTAAATGACTTTTAAGTTCACTCGCCTGCTTCTCACCTCTTCACTAGCTGAACCAGCATTCCACACTGGTGCTAATACCCAGGAGTGAAGAAAGAATGTTCTCACCAGCATCAACCAGAACCAACACCAGGCCCTTGTCTTGATGAGCAAGGAGCAGGAACAGTGATTCCATGTGTTGCTCTGAGCCCAGGAGGAGGTCCGGCAGATTCTCTGAAGCTTGATCCAGCCAGCAGGTACCCCAGCAGAAGCTCCAGCAATAGTTGTGTGTCATGCCCCAGATCACACTTAGCAATTTAGATCTGCAATATGACCCTAAAGTGTTCATTAAGTTCTTCTAGTGTGCTGAGGAACATGGGGATAACCAACCTCAGAATGGGTGGTCTGCCTGTTGTCGCTATTTTCTGGGAAAGTCCAGATCATGGCCCAGTGCCTCCCCATTACCAACCTGTGGAGTACCTGGATCTAAAACAGGCAATCCTCCAATGGTTCGGCCATACCCCGAAACAGCACCATTGGAGTGGGTCCAGTGCCTCTGCTTGTGTTGCTGGATAATGTGATCCAGCTTGAGGACCAGTTGGTGGCTTTTCCTGGGGCAGACAAGCACTCAGCCCCTTCTCCCTCTCCTTCTCTTGTGCTTCCCTTTCTTCTCCCTCCCCTTCCCTGCAACATAGAAACGGGGGCCAACTTTCCTGAAGCCTGTTTGCCAAACCTGGGTTCTCCCTCTCCCTCCTCCACTTCTGTGTCTGTCTCTTCTCCCCCACAAGTGGGTGACTCCTTGGCTGCAGGTGTGTGAATGAGGCCTGGGTCGGTGTACTGACACTGTGAGGATCCTGCACATTTCCAGGACCAATGCCACATGGTGGAGGTGGGGGCATGGGTCTGCATCTCCAACATGCTGCAGGCCACCCTGATCAAGCTGGGACATACTATACATCTGTGAGAATCTAAGGGGGTACATAAGAAGCATTGGTGGATACATGCTGTAACCAGACCTCAATTCAACAAAATCTAGTACAAGGTTGGGCAACAGGTACAGCATGATTGCTGAAGGTGAGGTGTGTATGGGGATGTTCATGAGTATCTGCTGGTGTCAATCATTATTAAATTCAGGGTAGCATAGTGTGGAGGTGGTGGTTAATCCTTGCCTCACCCAACCACTAAGTCTTGGGACAAATTGGCCAGGATTTTAGGTGTTTATAAAGTGTATATTTGTGGAACATTGACTGTGGGCCAATGAGGTCAGCACTGCATCGGGGGACCCAAATGGTGGGGAGGCCTCTGCTGGGAGTTGTGCTGAGATTCCACTCGAGGATTTCCAACTAGAGCAGTTGTGCAATGAAATCCTGAAACATGCTTTCAATCAAGTGAGAGTAATTGATAGTCGAAAGATCCAGCCTAATGTTGTGCTCTCACCTGTATTTTTCCATTATTAATGATGGGTTATATTAAATGATGCCTGACACTCAAAGTGAAGAATCGAGGTCCACTTCAAAAGAATTGGTATGGCTCTTGTTGGGCCATTAGACTGGACTGCATGAGGGCATCACTTTGTATAAGTTAGTAGACTCTGCAGTGCAATACACAGTAGCTGTGCCTCTGTGCAGATCAAGTCAAGTCAAGTGGCTTTTATTGTCATTTCAACCATATACAAGTAATACAGTATACAGTGAGACGAGACAGCGTTTCTCCAGGACCAAGGTGCTACATACAAGCTTTTAACGCTGGGGGGGAATGTGCACTCCGATAATAAATACAGAGACGTTGGAAAGTATTTTGGTTGTTAGGGGCCGGCTCGCCGCACTTCCGCTTCCTCACACACCGCTCTCGGCACACTGATCCCGGCACACTGCTCTCGGCACACCGCTTCTCAGCACACTGCTCTCGGCACACCGCTTCGCAGCACACCGCTCTCGGCACACCGCTTCTTGCCACACCGCTCTCTCGGCACACCGCTTCTCAGCACACCGCTTCTCGGCACACAGCTCTCGGCACACCACTTCTCAGCACATCACTGAGAACAGTTTGCAACTGTTTTGCTTACAGTGTTCCAGAGGCTCTCTTCTATCTTATTGCCTGGGTTGGGTTCCAGGTCAAGTAGCTTTTATTTTCATTTTAACCATATACAGTTGGTACAGTGCATAGTGAAACAAAACAATGTTCCTTCAGGACTATGGTGCTACATAAAACAACATAGGGCTACATGAGACTATACAGAACTACAAAAAGGGCACATATGCCACATAAAACAACACAGGACCACATGAGATTACACAGCTATACAGGACTACATAAAGTGCATGTGTGCAAAGAATATATTGATTGAATGCTTAGTAGTAAATATATCACCAATAATGGATTATAGTTGGCCTTCATTTTATCAACAGGTGTGCACAGGGAGATGTTGCAGAATTTGAGGAATTTCGAGAGCACTGATTTGAGAGTAATATGGTTGAAATCTCCAGCAACATGTTTGTCAGACTGACTGACCAGGGCAATACCAGGTGGTCCCAGGAGGTAAAGGGGAGGAGTGTCCTGTGCTGTACATTAGACATGAACTCTCTGTGTGGGAGACTAAGTACAGTACCATAGAGAAGGAGTGTCTGGCCAACAAGTAGGTGGTTCTGACCCTGCAGGACTACATTTTCAACCTCTGTTCAGACCACACCCTGCTCCAGCATAAAGGCTGCACTGCATAAAGGATGCCAATGCACAAATCACTCGTTGGTATCGGGCCCTTTAATGGTTCAAGTTTGAGGTGGCCCACAGGCTGTTGGCTCAAATGGCAGGGGCAGATTTCCTTTCTTGACAAGGGGGAAGGGAGTCAGGGACAGGCTGGACAACTCCCTCGCCTGAGTCAGGTGGTGGAGGTATGTGGAGGTGGACACATGGCCGAGCACCGGTTTGTGATTCAAGAGTGAAGCTGGCAGATGTGAGTGGTAAAGAGGTTTAATACTAATGAGTATTCTGGGTTGCAGTGAATGGCAAAAAGGCATAAGAAGGAGAAGATTGGAAACTGCGGCAGTCAGAGTAAACGCGCAGCACTGCAGAAGTCAGAGAAAGAAGCAGCACTGAGGTCTGTGTGTGTATTGGCGTGTGTTTGGAGTTGATGAGTCTCAGAGTGAGACTGCAGAGCATTTAAAATTCCACAGTCATATATATTCATCTATTAGTGTTGTGGCAGTACATTACCCAACATGCATTACAAAAATACATCATATAATCATTATGAAACCTCCTTCTGAACCACCAGAATTTAATGTTATAGTCATAGCTATAGGAACAGTAGATACATTACACAATGTTGGTGGCTACTAAGATCCTTCATTGCTCAACTGTCACAATAAACACACCAGACAAAATTAAATCCTAGATACTTGATCACAAATCCACAAACTAATATTACTGAACTTGGCTTAGAATTGGAGTTGAGTTAAATCGAAGCTAAACAGCACTAAACAATAACAAACAGTAATAAATTGTGAAGTCACCTGATCTCAAGATAGCACCACATACACTTATTAGACAGGGACATTTATTGCTGCTTTAATGAGGAGTGTTTTAGAAAGTGTGTGAGGAACAGCTGGTTACCTGTAGGAAATTTATGTGATCATGTGTGTGTGAAAGCTGATCCAGCTCCGTTACTCTTCTCTGAAGATCAGCAATGTCCCTCTCCAGTTGCTCCAGGAGTCGTTCAACTCGACTCACTTCAGCCTTCTCCTGAGCTCTGATCAGCTTCATCACCTCTGACCGCTTTTTTTCCATGGATCTGATCAGCTCCAAAAATAGCCTCTCACTGTCCTCCACTGCTGACTGTGCACTGAGCTGTTAGAAGACACACACACACACACACACACACACACACACACACACACACACACACACACACACACACACACACACACAC
>JAQQZR010001191.1:0-11808 GCA_030068235.1 Notoglanidium macrostoma | reverse complement strand
CGTTTCACTGTACACTGTATTACATGTATATGGTTGAAATGACAATAAAAGCCACTTGAACTTGAACTTGAACTTGAGGTATCTTAATGATCCTTATGTGTAGTCTTCATGGGCCAAATGTTCAAAGATGAGATTAACCTCAGAAAATGTGGATGGTCTGGGAGCATTGGTCTAGTGCATTATGGTTAACCCTAACGTTCTTTTGGGACATGAAAGGGCCTATTCTGATGCATTTCCAAGCACATGGGCAAACAGTGAACAGTGCAAATTACTGTGCATTGCTGTGAAATGAGCTTAAACCTGCAATTCACAGCAAAAGAAGAGGAATGCATAACTGCACCGGTCTTCTGCACCACGACAATGCACATCCACATACAGCAGCAGTGACAGTAGAGACTGTAGAGACTGCAACAGCTTGGGTTTGAACTTCTTCCACATCCTCCTTACAGCCTGGATCTGGAACCAGTGCTCACCTGGCTTTGGGAGCAGCCGAAAAATTTCTTCTCTGCAGGAATACAGAAGCCAAGATACAACAAATGCATCATCCTGCATGGGGACTATGTGGAAAAGTGATCCTTCAATTGCTCACAGTTACTTCTATTAAAGCTGTTAAATGTATTGTGTCTTTACAATTTGATTGTCCCTTGTATTATCCTGCATAATTGGCAAAATCCACCGATCTTACATAAATGTGCCACATAATGTATGAACCATCAACTGTGTAAAAAAATGGACAGCGCATCAACTCTAAAAAAGTGAAGCCTCCACAGGTCTACTGCCACCGCTGGCTGACTGCAGTAAAGTTTTTAGCTTTGCCCATCCCCAGTGACAAAACCATTTTCCATGTCACTTTTCTTGTTTGTACTGTCTTTCCATCTACAGTGTCTAATTCGAACACAGTTAGTTATAGTGCTTGGAATAGCCATGTGTCCCAAATAATGAGTTTTAACTCACCCTGGAAAGTTGGCTCATTCACATCCATCTGTCTATCTGTGAATCTCCAGTTTCGGTGATAAATGTCCTTGCTAGGCACATCACTATTAATGAAATATCTCCAGTTGAAACCATTTCAGCTCTCCAGATAGGTATAACAAAGAGAATTTGAGAATGTCACTGTATTCGTCTGATCATTTTTAAAGGAGAAGAGGGTGGGGCTAGCAAAGCAGTGACTTCACCTCTTGCTCTGCTGCACAAACGCAAGAAGGAGAAATTCCCTACTGTGCAGACTCTAGCTGCAAATTTTACAACATAGCAAAGGGATTTTCACTGCATTTCTATAGAATGGGAGTGAATGGGAGCATGCCATCCATTTTTTATACACTTGATAGTATGAACCACAAATCTAGCCACTAGAATAAAATAACTAATATAATAAGTCTGTAAATAATTTAGATTTTTTTATTTAAATTGAATACAAAACCTGATTATACATTGATTTTCCAACCAAAAAGCTACTGCATTCTTCCTCAATGCTTGCATGAAATTCAGGGTGGAATGACACTTGAATCTGATCAACAATCTAGTTTCCCAGCCCTATGTCTGCACATACACATTGGGGACTGTCAGTGTAGAAATACCAGAAGATAGTGGGACCCATGCCTCTTTGAAATCAACTACTCTGCAGAGATTGCAGAGACTGCAAGTATTAGATTGTTTGTCAGATAAATAAGTTTGGAGCTTTACAGTGAAGTACTACTCTCTTTAGTACTAGTATTAAAGATGCTTGTCCTGAAGGGGCTGAACTACTTTGAAACTCCAGTTGTCTTAAAAAGTGGCATTTTGTGTTGAATGTGGAGAAACCACTTGTAAATAGTTGTAAACCACTTGTAAATAGTTAAGCTATTTCAATAGTTCTTGTTTCATTTGTTTATTGCCATTTCAGATTTGCCTCATAGTGAATGGCTTCAGAAACAGTCATGGCATTCTCCCCAGAGAACCTGCAACAATTCTCACTGCTGAGTCTCAGTCCCAGAGAAGGCTTCACTTCCTGCAAATGCTGCCGTAGGAATATTGACAGCTACACCTTAGGCATGAACAGCCTCAACAAGTTGTATATATCTCGAAATTGAGAAACCTGCATCAAAAGCTCCAGCTTACATTTCTTCAATTATTATGAGTACTCTCTACCCCAGTGATTGTTACCACAGTGAAAGATGTTGTCCTAAAGGTACTTGGTCCTATTGAGTTAAGAGCTAAGAAATGGATTCTGTGGCTGCTTTAATTGAAAACAAGCACAAACAATACATATCACTGAGATATGAGAAAAGATATCTCTGATCACACAGATCAGAGAAAAGTCTTGCCGAAGAGAAAATTATTTTAACTGCCATTTTGGCAAAGAAATTTGTTCTGTAGAAAGTTCTGTAGAAAGTTCTGTCGCTAAAACCTTTTAAGTCCTATTGAAATGTCAGCATAAAAAGAATTTAATTATTAAATAAATTTATCCCACTGCTGGAAGTGAAATTTTCTACCAAAAATCATGAAATGGCACAGCAGGATCACTGGTCCCTCAAAGTTACTGGCAATATTTTATGAAAATGAGTAAGAATGTGGAATTTGTGGTTAAATATACAGTGTTCTGTATAGTTTGTGTTGTACACCTTATAGTTTTAACATATTTGTTCAAATGTAAAATTTGTTCGTATATAGTGCAGTTTGAATCATTCATTCATTCATTTTCCTTAAATTTTTTTGTGGGGATCCCCAGACATTCCCAATTGTGAGATATAATCTAGATCTGCTCCAGGGTCCAATGAGTGCAATGGGATGTGCTTGATAAAATTCTACCAGAAGCTGACTGGGAGGCAAACAATCTCAGTTGGCTTCTCTCAATATGGTGGGGCAGCAGATCAACTCAGCAGCTCTCCCTGGTTGTTGAGCCCCTTACCCTATCACAGAGGGTGTTCTTAGAAACACTGTGGAGAATCCTCATTTCCACTGCCTATACTCACAACATTACTCTTTCAGTCATTTTCCGCAGCTCATGACCATAGCTGACAATAAGAATTTAGACTGAAGGGTAAAAAAGAGTTTTGTCCACAACATGAGCTTCACGACCACAGAATGATACAGCAACTATAACACTGCTATTGCTGACCTAATCCATTTTGTCAGTCTAACACTTGCTTTTGCCATCACTCATGAATAAGTTACCAAGACATTTACACTCCTCCACCTGATGGAGCAACCTCAACACATCAAAGATACAGCCCCCTCCAAAAGTATTAGAACAGTGCAACAATATTTGTCTTTTTGCCCCTGTATACCACCACAATGGATTTGAAAAGAAGCTATCAAGATGTGATTAAAGTGTAGACTTTCAGCATTAATTCAAAGGGTTTAACAAAAAATATTGTATTAATCAATTAAGAATTACAGCCATTTTTTATACAGTAACTATATACATAGGCTCCAAAGTAATGGGGGAGTTGATTGACAAGCAGTTTCATGGCCAGTCATGGTGTTTCCTAAGTACTTCTTGAAAAATTAAGGAGATAAAAGGTCTGGAGTCGATTCCAAGTGTTGAATTTGCATTTGGCAGCTGTTCTTGGGAACTTTCAATATACAGAAGAGTGGCCATATCTGAATTTGGTACATTCTTAAAATGATGGTATGCTCTGGTGAGCTCAACAACACCAAAAGACAGATGAAACCATGATTAACTTGTACCAGAATAATAGGAAGAGTAGAGTATAGAGAAGTAAAGCAAATGCTCGTAATCCTAAGCATACCACATCATCTGTCATGTGGAAACATGGTGGGCATAGGCATATGTGGCTGCCAATGGAACTGGGCCACTGGTATTTATTGATGGAAGTAGCAGGATGAATTCTGAAGTGTATATAGTTATAATTTCGGCTCATATTCAGTCAAATGCTGCAAAACTGAAAGCAAAAAAGCAAAAAGTGAAAGCAACCCAGGAGCTTCTTAAGGCAATAAAATGTAATGTTCTTAAATGGCCAAGTCAGTCAACCTGGTTGAGCATGTTTCCACTTTCTGAAAACAAAATTGAAGGCAGAAAGATGCATAAACAAGCAGCAACCTAAGGTGGCCAGAGTAAAGGCCTGGCAAAGTATCTCAAGGGACGAAACTCAGCATTTGGTAATGTCCATGGGCTTCAGACTTTAGGCTGTGATTGAAATGCATCCAAGGATGAAAAATGATGGTTATATTTAATATAATATTTAATTATGCTTCAATCAATTCTTTTCAAATCCATTGTGGTGGTCTACAGAGTCAGAATGATGAAAATTGTGTCACTGTTCCAAAATTTTGGAGGGGACTGTACATCATGTTAGACCTTTTTCTACCTTTAATGTGATATAGCAACCAACAAAATTCATATGAAAAGGAAGCAGAAATGTTTTATGAGAAATAAAAAATAAGAAAGAACTTTACAGTATTACGTGATTGTATGTGTGCACACCCTTTTATTGTGGGACAATAAACACAAAATAAACCTTTCTCACAAAAAAGAAAAAAAAAATCCAAGCTTGCCTAAATGATCTTACTCCATGTGACAAAATGCTTGATGATACCAAGTTAGAATTTTTTGGGCATAAAAGATATGCTTGGTACAAAAAAGACAGCTTTTCACCCAAATAACATAACACCCACAGTTAAGCATGGATTTGGTAGCTCAGGGTAGGGCTGTTTGTCTTAAGCTGGGACTGGGGATTTAGTCACAATAGAGGAAATCATGGATATTGCCAAATACCAATCTATTCTGGCACTAATTGTCAGCTGTTATTCTAATTCTATGTCTAATGTTAGACAGTTGAAGATAATTTCACGATTCAGCAACATACCAACCCAATTCACAAATCCAAGTCAGCAACGAAATGGCTTCAGAAGAAGATTATGAATGTCCTGGAATGATCTGGAATGGCCCAGTCAGAGCCCAGATCTAAACTCTATCAAGAACCTGTGGAATGATTTGACAAGGGGTTTGCACAGGAGATCCCCTCGCAATGTGATCGATCTGGAGCATTTTTGCAAAGAAGACACAATTGCCAAATCAAAATGTGCTAAGTTGGTGGACTCTTATCTAAAAAGATTAAGTGGCAGAAAGTTCAAATATGCAAGAACCCCTAGTGGTAGAAAAGTGTAATAGTACTCTAATTCCTTATTTTGATGCTCAGATGCAGGCAGATGAAATTTGTATAAAAGGAGCATTTAAAGATCATCTGGGATTATGACTTATTTGAAGATTGGGCTCATGCAGCTTTTAAATTGTGTTAATTTATTTATTAGACAAACTATTAAACTATACTAAAATTACTAAAACCATTTATCTTGCTCAACTTCTTGCAACAGCATGTTTACTTCATTGTTGGTGATGTTTATCTTTTTAGTTCTTTTGGCATGTTCCATCATCTGAAACAAGCAGCACCATGAACAGACTATTGTCCTTTTTAAAGCTAATTTGTTTACCATATATAACAATTTGAGGGCATTTCTTTATGTAAACGAGTGTGTCCATGCTCAAGCACAAACTTAGAATGTGAGGGATTTACTAGTGGCCATTGTGTGTATGCATATGCACATGATAAATAACATATATAACACATATGATAAATAATTTTCTTGTGACTACTTTACTTATTTTACTCATGCTTTGATAAATGAGAAGCCAGGATATTGTACTTTTTTTTTTTCTAAAAAAGTTTTTAATTTGTTTTTTTTGTCTGCTATATCAAATTAAGGGTGGGGGGGTGGGGGGGAAGGGTCACAAAAACATGCCACTTTAATTTTGTTCATGCTTGTGAGGTAACAATTTCTGCTTTTGTCCTGAAAGAAGCAGTGGCTGTATGATCCCAAAATTTTAATATAAGCACACAACTGCTTATACAGAAGATTGTAGTACTTTCAGTTGTTTAGAAATTGCTCCTATGGAGGATGATTTTGAGGTCTTGGCAGAGTTGATTGGATTTTCCCATGGTATCTAAAACAAAAGGTACTATCTTTAAAGGTAGGCCACTATACAGCTACAGATGCACTCCAGATTAACTCCTAATTATGACAATTGGCCAATCAGAAGCTTCTAAAACTTTTCGCGTCAATTTGTGTTTTCTTCCAGACCGTTTAAAGAGAAATTGAACTTGGTGTATGTAAAATAAATTCTAAATTACGTGCTTATTAATTAATAGATAAAACTAGCAACCTTGGCTTTAAAAATCAGTGCTTTCTTTTCTTAGACTATTTAAAGTTAAAACGAGCTGTTCGTTTTAAACGAAAAGCATAACATAATGCACAAAAAGCATTCGAGCCTGCAAGCAATCGCGCTCTCCAGTGGTCTGCGGTTGTAACCGCACTTCCTTTGAGTGTGAGGAAGAATGCTTTCTTTTTGCTTGCATGTACAAGTGACATTCTATCCATGACTACATGGAATTAGTAGTTCTTAGGCTTCTGATCTTTGTTATTGTTATTACTGTTTATTATTATTATTATTATTATAAACCCCAAAACAAACCAAAACAAGATTTCAGAACTTTTTTCTAGTACAATACTAGGTTGAATATAATGATTCTTATAAATAATTAAAAAAATTCATTTTTTACTTTTATAAGAAGTGCATAAGGTTTAATTGTAAATAGGTACTATCTTGAAACTATCTTGGTGTTTGGGCTAAATTCATGACAAATTATAAATCCAGTTGTGCTCTAAAATAAATCACACTATATAATTCAGAATCAAGGCTAGCAAGGAGTCCCTAGCTGAAAAAAGTCTGAGAACCTCTGATATACACAATCTGTAACTGCCTTAATGGTTTACTAACAGACTAATCAAACAGCCTGTCGTTATATTTTGGGCAACCATGAATAAATTAATTAGTCAAACCAAATACACAGCACTGTTTTAAAGTCATTTGTAACCTTATTAATAGTATCTAAAATCAATAAAGGCGCTAGTAATTTATGGTGAGCCAGGCTCGCACTGTATGTTTTCTCTTCGTGGCCCACTCTGATGATTTTCACGCGTTGCTCTCCCCAAACCGGCAACCCGACCGAGCACCAGCCTCACAGCGCCTCCGTTCTCCATCCGCCATTTTCAAAAGCTTGAAAAGCAGGTAGCCAAAAAACCAACCAACCAAACAACAAAAAAACAAACAAAAATTGTCCACTGCCACTCAAAAACAACAGGTAAGCGGAGGGACAAGGGAAAGAAAGCGTGTTCACGGTGTTACTTGACACCGAGCTTTTGAAGCACTTGAACTTACAGCTGCGTTTGAAAAGCGGACACCTTACTTACTCTGAAGTGAACAATAAAACTAGTTTACCAGCTTTTTACAACCTTTTCCGAAACTTACGTAGCAAGAACAGGCTTTGAAATGGTAGCCTCAAACAATCTTTTTTCCGTATATAAATACGCTTGAGCGTATATAAATGGTTGCGGATAAAGTCGTGATATAACCATGCAATCTAACTGTTTTAACTAAACTGTTCAAATGAATACTTTGTCTTTAATAAGTATGTATTACAAGATTCCTGTTGAAGCACTCCTCATAGGATCTGGGGAGACTGTGAGTACTCTTGTCTATTGGCCAGTGTTCCATTTTTCCAAGCACTTTGTGAAATATTTCCAAAATGATAATCAAACCCGACACATCTATGTGTACAGTCTTATGTTTCGCAAGTGTTCTTTGGAAGATTGATGGCTTTAAATTCCTGAATGGGCTGTATTTTTGAAAATGAAAAACTCTGTAAGTTCCTCATGGAACCTTTAGGGGCTCCTCAGAGGGACAAACCAAAGACCTATTTTTCCCAAGAATATATCTAGAAGTAACTATGATAATCTAAGTAGCTGAAACATGTACTGTTGTTTATGAGTAATGTATTTTTAAGTGCAGACACAACAGACAAAATCTCACAGTGAATGTACCATAGATTATCATTCACTAATTCACTGTTTTACAGAACCCATGTAGTGCAGCCTGTGGAACCTTGTTGCAGGTAAGACAATCAAGATCTTCTCAAGTGCTGCTAAGCACTTCAAAACAAATCTTATGCATTTGCTTTTACACTATTATATTAGTGGCTGTATTGTTGATTGTTGTGTTTTCTCAAAGTGTTAATAGCTGTATCTGGGGGAACACCTGAAACCCTGGTTGATGTTCCAGTCCATGTGTGGAGACAGCTTCCAGATGGCCTAAGACTGGGACCATCAGCTATTAATCCAAATCGTATAGGTAAGGGAGTGTTTATTTGCATTCATCTGAAACAAGTGGACAGTTTAGCCTAGGAATTAGCCTAAGCAAAACAACACAATATACACAGCAGTTCTGTCAACATTTGCAGAAACCATTCATAATCCTTCATATAAAGTTTGAGCTGTATCAAGCAATTCATGGAGAATTTATGACATGTTCCCTTTTGCATGGTAGGACATATAAATTCATCATTTTGGCAAGATATCAAAAATCCCATCACAATTTAAATTCAGCAACATATTGACATTGTGTATAGTAAATCTGACATGAATCCAATAAACAGTCTAGGAGGTGTATGTTAAAATGTAACAATGTCAAAATGCACTAAATCCAAAATACCTAACATCCTGTTGGGCAGGGCTAATGCAGTGTACAAATTTGTTTGTTTTAGTAAGACCCACATGCCTAAAAAATTTGGTGCATGTGTGTGAAACTATATGCTGGGCATAAGACTCTGACATTCGGTGGAACTATAGAGTCTCTTCGTCCCTGAGTCCGGGTCCTAAGCACTGATGTGTATGCCAAATTCCATAAGTTTTCACTCATGGGAACCTATTCAAAAATGGTCAATTACTGAAGAAAAAAATCCTAATGAAAGCAGTAGGGTCCTATGCATCTTTGGTGCTTGGGCTCTTATAATAAAAAAAAAAAAAACATGCCAAAAACCATAAGGCTTTAGCACATCCAGTGTAGGCTGAGGCCTGCAAGCATGGCAAATGCCTCAACAACAAGTGAATGGGCAAAAAAAAAAAAGATAAAAGGCCCCTCTGTCACAGGGGATAAAGGGCCCTGGCTTTGCAGTGTTTCTTTTTTTTTTTTTTACTAAACTGAGATGGGTAAAAACGCCATTCTTTTTATTGCCAGGTGGTGGTGCTATAACAGAGAGTTACTCTGGACATGTGGCTGTCATCATAACCAATAACTATAGCAAATCATCATAACCAATAATTAATGAATCCTATGAACCGTTTATTCTGGGCATGTGAATATCATCATAACCATTATAACCAATACTGTCTAGGAGCAAAAGGGGTAGCCCGGGTAAACTGATGGCATACTCGCACTAGGTGATCCAAAACACTCCTGGGAGTGTTTGACACCTACAGACAAGCTCAATTGATCAGTGTTATTGCTCTATACTGCTCTTGGGGGCAGTACACTTGGGCTGCTTGGAAGAGGTGCCCATGGGAGCGGATCAGTTGGGCTTGTGCACATTGTGATCGCTAACTGCATCCAGGGTCCAAATTCAAACACTTTCACATGACCTTTTCAAATCATTGGAGAATATGAGGGTTAATAACGTGTCTGGATCTTTAGTGATGAACGTGGATTGCAGTCAGTGAGTAAAGCTGCAGACTGCCTTCATGTAATGTCAGCTGCTTCTGGAAAAATCTACTTATTTGTGCGGTGCAATTTACTGAAAATCACTGTGTTTCATAATTAATAAATCTGTCCGGCATGTGAGAGGGCCATTGCACCCAAAATAATCCACAATGGTAAAACTATGGAGTGAGATCTCTGTCTTTTGTATGAGAGTGCAGACACAAGGTTAAACCAAGAAAAAACAGCAATGATGAGAGCACAGAAATAATACTGCATTGTTGAAATGCAGCACACAGGAGATACACTGCCTTACACTTTGTTCAGTTTCCTGTTTGCTTCAGTTTACTGTTTTAAATTATTAGTAATTTAAATTTAAATTACTTGTGTTTTGTCTTGATACCCCTGTATCTTGACTCGCTAGCAACTGTAGAAACTGTAGAACACTTGGAAGTGTCTCTGTGTTCTAAAGTGCTCCATCACGTTCCCTGTATTTGCTTCACTTCTCTAATCTTTCAAATACTCATGGTATCTTGCATTCATTTTTAATGACCAAGTTCATTGATACTGCTAAGCGTCCTCAAGTTGGCTATTTAAATACTATTTGAGTGAAAAAGTAAGAAAAATGCTGTAGCTCCTTCTTTTGATATTTTCACAGAACACAGATTGCAGTCTATTTTACTTTGATTCATCGATAATCATGAAATATGTCCAAACATCATTTTGTGTCATCTGTTCATTGTGTCATCTTTTCATTTTCATGGCAGTTAACATTGAATACATCTTAATGAGACATGGTATCATGTGGTATTAGATGTTAAATATTTAATACGTAAACTCCAATTTACATAGACTAATGTTATATCTAATCTGCTCCCCTTTGAAAAAGGTTTGGGCAACACTGCACTACATTTTAGATGGTTGCTGTGGGGATTTGCCCTATCTGCCACAAGAATCAGGTACTGTGTGGTCAGGCCTAGGACACAGTTGATATTCCAGTTCATCATAAAGGTATTCAGTGGGATTGAGTTCTGGCCACTCATGTTCCCCCACTTCAACCTTGGCAAACCATGTCATGGACTTTGCTTTGTGCACAGAGGCATTGTCATGTTGGAAAAGGATTGGGTTTAGGTCTTTTAGTTCCAGTGAAGGTAACTCTTAATACTGCAGCATACGAAGACCTTCTAGTCAACTGTGTGCTTCCAATTTTGTGGCACCAATTTGGGGAAATCCCACATATGGGTGTGACTAGCATGTGATTGTTATACTGAGGTGTCAATTATATATTATTTGCCAGAAAAATGTATATTTGGATTGAAAAATCTTTAAAAAATTAATCTTTCCTCTTTATACCCTACAGGTGTCTGGGCATCTAGTCTAATTCCTAAAGGCAAAAAGTTTGGTCCATTTGTAGGAGAAAAGAAGAAGAGGTCACAAGTTACTAACAATGTTTATATGTGGGAGGTAAGCTATGTGGTCAATGGCCAATGACAGTGGAAAATGGCCATTTTGGCTGCCAGGAGAGAGAAACTCAAATGATCACAACTATGATTATTTACTACTGTGGTGAGCAGAAAAGCATATCAACATGGCACAAAATATCGAATGTGGAGGTGGACGGCCTACAACAGCAGAAGATTACATTGGGTTCCACTCCTGTCAGCTGTTGTAGCCCATCTACCTCAAAGTTGGTGTATTGAACATTATGAGATGGTTTTCTGTTCACTACAGTTGTAAAGCGTGCTTATTTGAGTTACTCTAGACTTACTTTCAGGACAAGCCAGTCTGGTAATTCTCCTCTGATTTCTCATATCAACAAGGTGCATATCAACATATCAACATATCTACAAGCCTGTAGATCGTCTGCACACTGGATGTTTTATCATACCGTTCTGTGTGAGCTCTAGAGACTGTTGTGTGTGTGTAATTTAGAGGAGATCACCCATTTATGAAATACACAAAGCAGCCCTTCTGGTACCAAACATCTATGCCACAATCTGAGGTACAATTTTATTCCATACTGATGTTTGATGTGAGCATTAACTGAAGCTCTTGACCTGTACCTTTTTTTGCATTGTGCTTCCGTATCATTGGCTGATTAGATAACTGCATGAATGTTCAGGTGTACAGGTGTTCTTAACAAAGTGTATGATGAGTGTACAGTGGGGCAAAAGAGTATTTAGTCAGCCACCAATTGTGCAGGTTCTCCCACTTAAAAAGATGAGAGAGGCCTGTAATTTTCATCAAAGGTATACCTCAACTATGAGAGACAAAATGAG
>JAQQZR010001190.1:0-11808 GCA_030068235.1 Notoglanidium macrostoma | reverse complement strand
CCCTGGGTGACCCGGGGATCGAACCCAGGACCTTCTTGCTGTGAGGCGACAGTGCTGACCACCGCACCACCGTGCCGGCCCTAAAACCTAACTTAATTATTCAAAATAATTCATACATAATTCATAACAATTCAAAAGTGTAATGATAATAAACAGTGCAATAATGTAATAAGCAAGAATATTGTGATAAGTGTCTGCACTTGAGGCTCACTCACACACACAGGCCACTTTTGTTATCTAAACCGGTGCCTTTATTGTTTGGAGCTTCTTGATGTCTTTTATTGTAAATCATGCGTGTAATTCTGTGCCACAATTATGTAGAGACTATACACACTGAATCATCCTGGTGTTCACAACCTGCAGGTTTACATTCCCGCCCTGACTTTCTCTCACATACCCACAACCCACACACAGACATTGTTAGTTGTGGAATTGTTCTGTAAATCTATCAACCAGCTCATTTAATTATTCAGCAGTGGGACAAACCCCAGTTTGCATTTCAGTGCTTCTTTTCTTTCGTTTTCCCCCATGCTTTTCCACAGACGCAACAGAAGCAGTGAACATTAGCCGCCGCCTCCACGCAACATGGCTTACATAATCAATCAGCCTGCACCTCCAGCTGTGATCATCGAACAACCTCCACCTCCTGTAATATTCCAGCCTGCACCTCCAACTGTGATCATCGAACAACCTCCACCTCCTGTAATAATCCAGCCTGCACCTCCACCGGCTATAATCCACACTCAGCCAGCTGTAATAGTCCAGCCTCCTGGTCCTGTGGGTAAGATTTCTAAAACTCTGTTGTAAATTACGCTGGCCTGTAAGTGCTACATGTTAAAAAGTCAAAAGCAAAAGCAAAACTGGCTAATAAACACACACACACTTCCTGCCACGTCTCACAGCACGTTACAGCAACTGCAAAACAAAAACATGACAGTGGCACCACAAATACAGGACGTTATTAACAACTCAAAATGGTAAGGATGGGTCCTTACTGAACATCACAAGCTGTAATACTGTTGAAAAATAAAATGTGTGTGTGTGTGTGTGTATGATTGCAGTGATTCAGTCTCCTATGAAAGCTTTACCCGCATCAGTGAGGTGCCGTTATTGCCAGCAGCAGATTGTCACAGTGACTCGACCCATCAATGGACTCCTCACCTGGACGGTTTTCGGGACGCTTTTAGTCTGTCTGTAAGAGATCTCACTCTCACATGCTCTCTTACACACATCTAACACACACCGCTTTACACTTCCTCTGTCGTCTCTCTGCAGCATATGGCCGTTCTGCTTGATTCCTCTCTTCGTGTCGTGCTACAAAGACATCGAACACACCTGCCCCAACTGCATGAACGTCATCCACGTTTACAAACGGTTGTGAGAACCTGGAGATGATCAGAAACCCAAACGAAGACTAGAAGAAATCCAATTTTTTTCCTTCTTAATATGTAATTAAGAATACGCAACGTAGAAATAGTTTTCAAATTCATGTTTTGGCTCTGCTCCTAGAGTTACTGTAATCAATGTACTTAACGCCCTCATTTGTGAAAAGCGTTAATATGTTGTCTGTAAACTTTGCATTCATCCGGTAATTAACATTAAACTGCTGTTCAGAAGAAACGAGTCGAAAAGTGTAATATATGCAAAGAGTGTCTTCAGGAAAATGGTGGACCTTGATGAAAATTTGATTCGTTATTTTAGGGAAAATTAAATCGCAGGTTATGTGGTCATTTGGGACAATTTATGCCGGCGCAGATTACGCAAATTCAGCGCAATTTTGAGACAAATTTCCTGTGAACATCGGGAATGAAAAGCAGGCATTGTGTTGTGATATCATTGAGGAAGTCTAGCATGTCAGAAGTTTTTTGGTATTTTCTCACCTACTTCGACAGCTCCTATCTGTGACATGGAGTCACGTTTCTTCTGGAGTCACGATTGACAATTTCTTGACCCTGACGATACCCGAGGATGTGAATGATGTTTGGTCGGGGCCAAACTTATAGTGTTGCCAGTGTCCAGACCAAGAAATCATGGTACTGTGATTGCCTAATCAGACATGGTGCCCATCGTGAAAAAAGGCAAAAATGTCATGGCAACGGCTTTCTTCACGTATCGCTGCAACGAATGGGTCGTTTCATAGAAGAAAAAACGTCTCGTCAACTACTACTTTGTGCATGCAGAACCACGGTTTTACGTACCTGCCACGTGATTTCCCAGCACACTCTCAGGTTAATAAACATACTGTTTCAGAGAAAGGGTTTAAAAGTAACGACTACATCACGGGAACGAGTTCTGTTACATTCCAGAAATAATTCCTCTACAATTTACTGGAAAGTTTAAAGGACGTTGGGCAAAAAAATTCCAGACTCTTTATTTATACTTTAACCTTCATATTGTGTCATTGCGTGTTTGCGGTTTTTTTACGATCTCAAAAGCACAAACAAGCAAGCAGAAAGAAAAAGCAAGAAAATTCTATTTCGGTAATTGAACCCTTTTTGGTTTTAAACAAATTTAATTCGATTTTGGTATGAATTAAACCCATACTGCTGGTTCATGGTGCTCAATAGGTGCTTCTAACGTTCCAGGAGAACCAACCAGCTTTTAGATCTCCTGCCATAACTCCCAATCTAAGGGGTGAATATGAAAATAAAATGTTCTGTTAAATGTTTTCCACTCGGTAGGAATTAACATAAAAAGTATGTCATTGTGTGCTTTTAAGCGTTAATAAACCTTAACACTTATTTTTATGTGATATTTATGCATTTATTCTTCTTCACTAATGCTCTATCCTGGTTAGATCAGATACCCTGACGAATTTTACTCATCTATGATTGCCATCATTGGAAGCCTTTAGTTAGATATTCATGTTGCTTTATTTACATATACAAGCGCTTTCATGCACACTCAATCATCAATTGCTTATTTAACTTATTACAGTACACTTTAATGCTAAACTCTGATTACACACAGAAACCTGGACTCCTAATCCTTATCTGAATATGCTGCACAGATATTTCTTCATATTACTAACATTAATAAAACTATTTTTAAAAAGTAATTTGTGCGTCCTATATCCTACCTAAAATTTTAAGTTAAACTCTAAAGCAACTTTTTTTGCCAGAGTTATGAGAAAAAGGAAAGTTGCCGCTGATGGATATTAACTCCGAATTGTGAGAGAAATATGCAGAATATTTTCACATTTATTTTTGTAAACCAGCCTCCATATACACCTGAGGTCAGAAATGATCACGGACATGAATGCCTTGGCAATATTTCTTTTTTTATTATTTTTTATTTTTTTTTAGGAAGAATGATTGTATAAAATATCCTTAATAAAAAAACTGCCTTTTAAAAGTCTTATAACTTGCCAAGGCCATGGCCTCTTAACTTCCTGTAAGCGATCATGACTGACTACAGCTGGTAACCCTGAAATGTACAAGGGTGCTCCAAATAGATACACAAAAAAAAAAAAACAGTAACAGAAAAGCCTCAGCAGAAAGGAAAACACAAAGAAATACAGTTTTCTAATCTCTGAGATCTTCAGGGTTAGGCCGCATGTTTTCATCAACATCGCATCTGATGTCATCTAAAGCCATACACCTGGGATAAAAGCGCTTGGTGTGACGGATCCACCCCTGGCAGTCTCCGGCTGTGATGTCCCTACAGCCAGCATCCATAGCATCAAGGAGGGACATCTGGTCAGTCATGTGGCTGATGGTCATATACTTTCCACCTCCATGCAGAAAAGAACTCCGATAGGGGATTGAGGAAAAGGAGGAAAGAGAGGTACCATTCTTGGATGGGCTTCAAACCATGTGGTGATGGCTTGGAAAGCAACATTATCCAAAGTAAACCTAGACAATGATGATGTCATCATGTCGATGAAGTATTTTACAGTATTTCTAAACTGCAAAAAATGCAAAACATTAAAGTATTTTGATCTAAAATATGAAGCAATTTGCATCAAGCCTATCAAATACAAATGATAAAATCCTATTTTGGGTTTGAAATTGGTATTTAAATGACACGTGTCAATAACACTGCCCATCCCTGGCCACGCCCACAAATTCATGCACCTTCCGCGTGAGCAGCAGAACACTCTCGTATTAATAAATATAAGGTTCATACATGAAACTCCTAAGCTTTAAGGATCTAATAAATGTTCCAGGAAACAATCTGATAAGGAATATCCATATGGAGATGTTTATAAAGAGAGCATCGGAACGAGTTCGCAAGGAACAATGTTAACTCACTTGGAATGTTGAAATGTGTTTTTTTGATGATGTTTTGGATCGAATAAAATGAAAATTTTCACTCTTTTCTGTCAGACAAGTTTGAATGATTTTGATTGGGGGAAAAAAAGCAAGAGAGAAGACTCATGATTCAACAGAAGGTTTATTGTTATGTGATACACAAGCCGTTATACACCGAGGCCTCTGAGAGGACTAAATGTGATCTTTGTAAAACCTGAGGATTCAGACAATGAAAAAAAAATACACATTTATACATATGTTCAATCTCATGTATCTAAGCATTTGACTAGTATTTACGTACTATAGTATAGTAAGAGTTTCTATAGAGGCCATATGTGTAATGACATAAATACCTACATAACATGTTTATAGTGCATTTATAAAGCATTATACACATAGTTATAATGATTAATGAAAAAGAATTTCATAGATATATTTATGATGTTAATATGTGTTAACAGAATGCCGTTATAATTACCAATACCAAAGAAATCCAGCCCTGTTTATTATGTTCAGTTGTAGACACGCTGACACCTGCCCTGATTATTTTATTTCTTATAGTTTAATATGTATCTATTTATACAACAGTTAGTTCTGGTCCACTGATCTGCTCGTCAAGCAGCATTCCAAGAGTGCTGATATTTCGCAATAGCATCACTGGGACGTTTCACTGCACGTTTCACTCCACTCATGCTCGAAACGGTTACCATGGCAGTGTTGGCGACGTCATCGGCGGACATGGCAAATGATACTTTTCAGTAATATAACTTTTGGCTTAAAATATGAAAGCTCATCAAATGACCAAGGGATGCCAATTTTACCGGAAACACCTTTAACGTAGAAATCAATGTGAGCCATTGAAATCAGTGTCATGATGAAACCATATAATTTCTTTTTTCATTTCCTTTTCCTTTTCTGACGTAAGTTTCTGATTTTGTGAAAAACTAAGACCGGTCTTAATAATAATACACTGTACAAACGTGAGCTAGGTTTCTTTTGTATTAGTGATATAATGTGTTATTAACACTATTTATGATTCATTATACATTATGCAATAATTCATAATACATAACAAAGATAGCTATAATGTGTAATGCCTGTTCATGAATAATGTATACAATGCCTAAGAATCCTTTATAACATGATACAGCTCTACTTCATGGAAAGTGTATCAAAGTATAGAAAGTACTGCTTATGTCAATATTTGTAAGATGTTATAGTTATAGTTATAATCCGCTTCGGTCAGTAAGTTAACAGGCTTGTGTCGAGTAGGAGAAAGTGTGATTTGGTCAAATTATAGTGCTAGAATAGTGTCAAAATGGATGTGCTTTTTTTTTTTTTTTTTTTATACAATCAAGTCCAATTAAAGTGTTCTCTTATACTTCCTGATTTGCTGTGTGCATGTTCTCAGTCTGGACATTTTTTAAACCCTAAAAATAAATCCAAAGCCTCGCTTGGAAGGCTGAGAAGACATTCCTGAAAATATCAAAAAGTTCAAAACCTTAACCAGAAATATGTATATATTGTATAATGTATATATAACATATATACAATATGCTTATTTCACCTGAACAATTGAATGTCCCTTATTCATCAAACTTATAACATGATGGTTCAAATTAGCATTAGCCCCACCCATGAGTACCTCATTTCCATATCATGTGCACACCTGATTCTTACCTGACATCTACCTGGACAGTAGTTTAAGTAGGTTTTGCAATATTATTCCAATAATTCCTATATATAATCACCTTGGATACAAAAGAAGAGAAATCCCAAGGACAGAAAAGTGAACTAGAAGAGCTGATGTCCATGGAGCAGTTCACTCAGTCTCCATGAACTTGTATTGACTTCAGTAATAACGCCGATAAACTGTAAAGGAACATCAGAGGAATGCAATCTGAGTTACATGTGTGTGTTAAAGGCGCTGTTTATTCAAATTTCACTGGTAATTTAAAGGTACGTAACGCGATCCTATACTCACCCACGGTGCTTGCTGCAGGCTGGATGACCGTGGGCAGAACCTGCGGCTGGATGACTCTAACAGCCGGAGTTGCAGGCTGGATCACCACAGCAGGCTGAGCAGCAACAGGCTGGATTACGGTCGGTGAAGCCATACTCGGGACCACCACTGTCTGCCTCTGGGGCTGGATTACCATCTGAGTCCCGCCGGTGTGGACCACTTGGACCCCTGGCTGAATCACACCAGCACCATAATAAGAGTACATGGATGCAGATGCACCTATGGAGAAGCGTGAAAAATGAAATCGCTCATTGTTATCAATGTTTCATAGTTTCGTTTGTTTCAACCATTAAAGGTCCACTATGTAGGATTCAGTTGATTGCAACCTCCTGAACACCCCTCCGTTTCCTCCATTTTATAAATGGATAAAATGTACGATGTGTCACCCTTTAATAAATAAAACATTGCTATTATATAAGAATGAATAAAAGCCTTAGGGATGTGCTGTAAACAACTGGTAACAGTGCCTCAGCTTCATCGCACCGCCTGGTCTTGGATTATTTTCCTATAACAGCATGTTCCGTGCTTAGTTAATGTACTGGACAGGAGTTTGGTGCACAGACCTGGTATGATTTGCTGTACTGTCTGACGGGGTGTCTGCAGGTTCAGAGCGCTGCTGGAATACAATGCAGTAGGTGCGCTGTCAGTGCTGGAGGAGGGAGAAAAGAGGGAGGCTGAAGATGAGGCTCACACTTCCTGTTCGGTGCATATTTAAAACTTTGAACCAAACTTTTGACTTTTCCCAGTTTCTAGTTAATTCTTCCGTGCTTGTGTTCTCATTTCTGTTTATGGATGTTCCTGCGGTGACTCCGCCTCACTCACTTCCAATGGTGTGTAGCACAGAAATGTACAAAGGATTGTTGGATCATGAGCGTAGAGTCATGACTCGACTGGTTGAGCTGGTTTTAGAAGCAGCAGCCACATAGCGGCGACCAGTTAGACAAAAGAGTCTTATCTGCTTGCATTGTACTGCCTGTACGTCGTTTCGTCTGGATGTCACAGATGCTCTTCTTTCTCCACTGCATGTTGCAGGCAAATTTAGAGTATATTGTGTCTGCGCTTATAGATTAGTGTGTTTCGGCAGAACTGTGTGCCATCGCATGCCGCTGTACATAGACAAAAAATAAATATGGAATATTTTCACAAAAATGTTTAACCCAGTATGCCTTTTTGAAACTAGGTTTATGAGCGTAGCGCACTTGAATAAGCAAACCATTTATTTAAAATCCCACCATTAATTCTAAGTGATAATGAATAGTATTATTGCCAATTTTTCTATTTTCTGCATGACTGAATCCTCACACAGACACCGTGCGTTAAAGAAGACAAACACCGAGTGTGAGGTGTTAAGTGGGTTGTTGCAATTTGTTAAACGGCCGGTTTAGTCAGCCTGTTCATGTCCTTTCATGTACTTTCTTTTTTTTTACACTAGTGAGATATATGGAGTGTAATCCAAAATGACTTAATAAACCACAATGTCCATCTTCTGGTGATTACTTTTAGAGCACTTTTTATCACTGGATCACCTTTTCTGAGGACATGAGCAATCTTGAAGTGTCCATGATAATCACAGAATCAGTCACAACATTAGAAAATCAGGTAAGAAACACATAAATAAGGAAAATAAAATGAATAATTCCCCCCCCCCCCTTTTTTTTTTTTTTTAGGTTGAAAACATTCCTGTGAAAATATTTTCTCTATCTCGTATGTGTTCCAGCCGAGGCCTGATTTTATTCTCTCTATCCACTAAGCACAATGTAATTTCTTGTTCGTTTTATTTATAATTATTATACACATTATATAAGCATAAAGTTGGCACAATTAAATTTTTAATCCTTACTTTTATCCTTAGTATACCAAAAACCAGACAGAGAAATTGTGTATAATTTATAAAAGAATCCATGAGAGATCAAGAGATGTTTTTTTTTTTTTTTTTTTAAATGATCATAATATTACTAAAAAATGGAAAAAAATGTTAAACTTCTGAACGCTGGCGTCTGTTGATTGATTCACGGGCATCCGGCTTTTTACCTGCTATCTTCTGCTTAATTCTAGGACAGTGTAAAACAACTAAACACACACACACACACACACACACATACCTGAGCTTCACGTACTTTTCAGTCTGCCTGGAGACTTCAATGGTTTTCTTCTCAGAGCTAGAATGAGACTAAAAGAGAAAACAGACAAATGGTGTGTGTGTGTGTGTGTGTGTGTGTGTGTGTGTGTGTGTGTGTGCGTGCGCTGATGTCACAAACAGACAAATAACATTTCAAAACAGAAAGTCAGGTCTTGCTTTCCAGGACCGGTTTTTCAGTGATTTTACACAAGGAAGTAAATTCCAGAAGAGCCGACATGGCACGAGAAGAGCCCAAGCATGAAATCCCCCCCCCCCCCTTTTTTTACCTCCACCTGAGGGTGGTGTACATGCGTGAAGTCGTTTTACTTGCTAGTGTTACTTGCTGGCCATAGAGACCTGATGTACAGACCTGCAAATGAATAAAAGTGATTTTTGTGCTTTAAGCCACGTCTTTACTCTTCACCTGTACAGGAGCGTAGTGTTTGTGTGGCGTCTCCTGATGAGCGAACACTTTTTCCTGCATACAGCCTTGTGAATTCACCTTCAGAGGTGGTTCATAAAACACGGAAGGATTGATTCTCTCCATATCTGCAGGACTTCAGGAGAGAAAAGAGGAAGATGAGTGTCACTTTTTGTTTTGAACTAACTAACTTTTTTTTCCGTTACTTCTTTCCTTCCCTTCCTTGGTAATTTCTGTCTCAGTTCTGTAAAAAAAAAAAACATTACACCAGCTAAAATATTGCTGGTGCCAATGTGCAAGTGTGTGCCTGGTCAGGTTGATGCTTAGTACCTTTGGCATTGTGAACCAGGAAAGTGCAGGTGAGTACCGGGACCACCCTAAATCCCAATGATAGATAGATAAAGACAGTGAGACAGAGAGTGAGAGTGTGGTTTAATACGCATTTGAATTGTCTGGTAGCGAAATGTGCAGAAAAAAATGAGAAGATCAAGGTGAACTATATAAACCCCCTTTGTTGGGCTTTACCTGGGAAGGGATATGGTATGTCTGAGGAGATGGCTGGTGGGTGAAGGTTCTGTTCTGTACACTGGTGTCCAGAGGTGGACCAGGATATGGCGGAGCTGGGATGTTCTCCATGGGCAAAGATCTAGAGAAGATAAAAAAAAAAAGGTACTTTAGAAGCTCCGGTTCCCGTCATTCTATCCTTCCTTCTCTGATAAAACGACCTTATATATTTGGCCTTATAGTCTGTCTGTCTCTTATTTTGTCATCTAGCTTTGTGACATGATACCATCCTGACAAGCAGGTCTGGTTTCATTCTGCCACATAGCATTCTGTTTGCTGACAAAGGGATGTGTGGAGCTCTGCAAACGTAAAACAGAAAGTTAACCACTGCCGGAACGAACATGCAAGTGTTTCCTGGACACATACCTGTGGTGTTGAGAGCCAGGAGATTGATGACTATAGGGACGAGGCTACATCACAAAGATACATACATAGATGAGAAAAAGAGCATGGATTGAAGCATTGCAGGTGTCTTGGGGCAAGAAGAAGAATGTTTGAGTGGGAACCCTGTAAACCCCCTGCACTGTGGTCCTTACCTCCGCAGTGATGTGGTGAGTCTGAGCAGCTGGCTGGGTGAAGGTTCTCTGCTGTATAAAACTGGTGGGTTCTAGAGGTGGTCCAGGATATGGCGGAGCAGGGATATTCTCCATGGCCAAAGAACTGGAGAAGAGAAAGTAGAAGTTATGTGTTTCGGTCTTTCCTACGTTTTCTCTCTGTGGTCACGTCAGTATGACCGTGATATGATCTGAGCAGTCTCTAACTTACACCATAGCACAGAGCTTATTTCAAAATTAGCATTTTACTGTAAATCTCCAGCAATTTCAAAGTAATATTTTTAGTATTTTTTTTGAACAGTAATTTACAGCATTTGTCAGTAATTCTTACAATAAAAAGAGTAAACAGTTTATCTGTCATCTTTTGACCTTTTGGTCTTCATTAAAACGTTAAAGTTTGAACGTGTTGACTAATTTTCTGTAACAGAAGCTCTGACATTAGTTCAAGGTTTAATCAACGCGTCATTGTAGCGGCTTACACATGGACGTGTAAACATGTCTGACTGTTAATATTGTAGTGAACACGTCTAATTGTTAATATCGCGAGATAGCGAGTGAGAAAAGGAGCTCACATTGCACAAGATTAGAGATACAATTATGCTGAATTGTTCTTTAATTAATTTTTTAAAATGTAATTGGTGCATTGCTGTGTTTTAAAAGGAATAAAACACTTTCGGACTGCTGTTATATTAAAAGAATTAACTTTGGGGTGGTGACAGTAACTCCGCTTCATCACATAAACAATTATTGGTGATTATTTTCTGTAACAGCATGACACAGTGTGTTATTCCTTACATTTCTTCTTGTTATGTTTTGTACAGAGATAAATTCCCTTTCTTTCTAATTATATATATTTTTATATATATCTATCCTCACTGCATGGCACCTAGTTAAACACCAACTACACACCTACTTCACTTACTATCTACTACCTACACACACACACACACACACACACATACCTGTGTTTTAGCACTGAAGAGAAAAAGAGAGCAGTTATTTGGATGCTTGTCCTATGAGAGGTACAATTAGACTGTAAAAGTTTTCATGGTGTTAGAGAGAGAGAGCTCACGGTGAGAGCAAGAGGAGGAGAGAGAGAAAGGGAAAGTCGAATTCCGTTCTGTGTCTTAATAACCGATACATATACAGGTAAAGACAGAATTAAATCTGGGTAATGCTGAGTTTGGATTATGGAGGATTTTCCACACGCTGCTCTCCGACTTGTTATCGTCTCAAGATTTCAGGTGCGTGCAAAGAATCAAATTATTGCATTTGAAATTCCGTCAACCTCATAAATGCAGATATTAAATATAGAATCTTCTATTTTAAATGACTTCTAAAGCTACTACTACTACTATTATTATTACTACTACCACTACTACTCCTGCTAATAATAATACCCTAATGCTTAATGTTATTTCTTAATTTGCAGCTTATTTTCAAATTCAGTTGAAGGCTTTATGAGCCGTTTCTCGTTATTTTACTGATCCAGTCCATCCTCATGCTGCGTCTGTCCATTGTTTCTCGCTTCTTGATTGTTTTTGCAATCGGTTTTAAACTTTTGTGATTGTTTCTCTGATACGTTACTGAAAGAAGGAGAACATACAATACGTGCTGATTTCTAATAGAACTTCAACTTACTGCATTTGCTGTAACTTTTGACTGAAAAATAAAGGAGGTTTTTCTAACAAATGTGAAATAATGAAATGGTCAAGGATAACTCAACAGTTAGAGTAGTGTAAATATCACCAGCTCATGTGATGACACCTGTATGCCAGCAGAGGTCCCTCACCCCTTTAGTTTCACACACACACACACACACACACACACACACACACACACACACACACACACACACACACACACACACACAC
>JAQQZR010001189.1:0-11813 GCA_030068235.1 Notoglanidium macrostoma | reverse complement strand
CATTCAGTATAATCCAGATTTATATTAATTAGATTATTAGAACAAATATTTTGAGCATTTCTACATTTTTGTTTAACACGGGGAACAGACACAGTCTCAATATGGTGGAACCTGAGTATTATTAGAGTCCTTACAAACACAGTGCAATTGTCCTTGAATTGGATGCACCTGTATCCAATTAGTGCAACCTGGGTTGAGTGCAAGTGCTCACGGGAACTGCAGTCCTTGTAGTTTGTGTCGGCATTTGGAAGCGCGTGCTTCCGCTTTCAGCATGATGGAAATGTGAAAAACTGCGTGTGCTGTGAGGAGCAGATCATGACACTGTTTTATTCCTTGTTTAGCAAATTACATAATAATGGACTAATTCATACTTGTGTAAAACAAAGGACAAAATAACAATCATTAGAAGAAATAGTATTTCAAGTCCAGATTGTAGATTCATTAGGCTGTTGTTAACATTATGTCTAAGCCAGCTCCACATTCTTTATATGTTGCTTAACAAATCTAACATAAAATGTTGTATGTCAGATTTATTAGTAATGATAATTCCTAAAGGGCTTCTTATGTTTTTTGAACTCACCTGAGAATTTGATTATTTTAGCCAGGTTAAGTTTGAGATAAATGACCAATGCTCTTTAACCTGTGTAAGTGACCCAAATTCCAACTTAATTTCAAAGAAAATGCAGTGCTGTGAAATAGCCTTAAATTATTATTGTATTACTTTTGTTGACTTGTATTGCCTTAAGTTTCTTATAGTTGTTTTGGAGGACTTTTATTTTGAAAGCAAACGCTCTACTATAGTTAGTTCCCGCCGTGAGGGGCGGAGGAGAGCGACCACAAAATCAATAGTAAACGGCAGAAAGACAGAGAAGTAACATAAACTCTTGCTTTGAATGTTTTAGCACCCCAGAAGTGGCACAAGGTTAGTGTTCATGAATGATGCAAGGTTTGTTTGATTGTATGTGTTATGAAGTAATTTGAATGTATTAAGAACCGTTAAGTCTTTTGTAAGTTATTTTTATTTTTATATGCTAAGCTAATGCACGATACTAGCCAGTGAGGTAATGTGTTGTGTTTGTGTTCTGTCTAGCGCTTACGTTGGATTATTAATTGGTAAAGGCAAGGATTTTAATAAATCAATTAAACCATCAGTTGAGTCTTGTCCATCATTCGGTGGGCACGTTACAACCTGGAAAAGGCAGATATATCAGCGAGCCAGTGACCGAATACTGATAATGATCGTTAAACATTTTGAATTGAATTAAATTCTTTTTTTTTGTGCACACATGTAGCAAGACATTCCAGCTACATGTGTGCTATGGGATACTAAAACAGACTCATGAAATCATAATGCATATGCAAAGTTTATCTGCTGCATTTGCTACTGATGTATTTATTAAATTGTAAAGAAATTGAGATTTGAATATGTTTGCTCACTTACAATAGCCTTCTGATTTTATTGAGATAGTTCCTGACCTTCAAATATAAATAGGATTAGGTTGATTATACATTTGTTGTTATGGTTGTGCATTGCTCGGCATTATCCCACTCATGGTGGTAATAGCTAAAAGCATATTTCCCAATATGCTCTATAAAATTGTAACTCTTCGCATTAATAATCCACAAATATTTACCTTTTAAACAATTTTTTAACTTCACAATTTTGTATAGATATGGTTAAGCCATTAAGTAGAGCACTAGCTCTACATTACACAATGAGCACTTTCTTATACATTTACATTTATGTCATTTGGCAGATGCCCTTATTCAGAGCGACTTACATACATATTTTTTATACAAGTGAGCAGTGGTGAGCAGAAGGTTAAGGGCCTTGCTCAAGGGCCCAGCCATGGCAGCTTGGCGGTGCTGGGATTTGAACTCATGACCTTCCGATCACTAGTAAAATGTCTTGACCACAGACCCAAAGGGGCACCAAGCACAATGCAAGTGTCTTTGCTAGTTTGAGACTGATGCAGTTGTCATTTTACACAATCAGATCCATTTCTTCTGCAGAGAAGTGTTCTTTCCAAGTGCACCTGGCTTTTAAAGAGAATGGGAGATGACACTGATTGGCTTATTGCATGTAACCCCCAAAACACACCCACAATTAACTAAGAAACTGGGTAAAGCACGTTTGAATGATGTGTCTGGTCCTGCAGTCATTTTTTCCCTTGTTAAACTAGCAAAAAGTGGATTTGTACACGCCCTAAATGCAATTACGCCATGCAATTCACATCATGTGCATGAGTCATTAAATTAGAGCTGAATGACTGTTGTGAGCAAATCATGTTGTGCTTGCATCTGTGCATTTTGGAATTCTAAACAGCTCCATAGTAAGCATGTAGTGCACTGCATTAAGGCTATAAGGCATTATTTGATACCCTGTGTAGTGCAAAGCCATTTGGAATTCAGCCTAAAGTTATTCTTCCTGATATTAATCTATAGCATGCTATATTACTGCGCTGGCATTGCTGCTGGAATCGCATATTTTCATAATTTTTTTTATATTTTGGTGTGTTTTTGTGTCTGCCTGAGATTGTCATCACTCGAGAATGAGTGGTTGAATGTTTCTAGGATTTATATGGAATTATCACTGTAACCCGGCAGGTGATGTGATTAGATTTTTGGAATTTATCCAAATAGGGTCAAGGTCATAGCAAGGTCAGATATTTGAATTGTTTTGTTCTCAATAGATTCCTTCCTGTTATTAAATATTATTATTATTATTATTATTGAATAGAATTTATTTATATTTGTTATTAAATATACATGTAATACCTGTTATTAAATATACATTATTAATAATAGTATTATATATATTATTATCCACCTACTGGCATGCCTCTGAAGAACCCAGAAGAAACACACAAGGACACCAGGAAAACATGCAGACAGACTAAGGTCTACTACCAATTGTGCTGCCTTACAGCTGAAAATATATATTTTTGTAGATTTTCTTTAAATACTAAAAATAATATATTGTCAGATTCTGAGCCTATTAATCAAAAAGCAGTTATTTGAAATTGCCATGCATGCAGGGCAGAGGGAGGCAAGATGCAGGTGCAGGAATGGGTGTTTATTTACAGTGCAAATAAAAACCAAACAAACATGAAAACATACACTTGGTCAAACATACACTTGGTCAGCTGAAAACAAAGTGAGCAGGAAAAAGCAAAACTTAAACAGGCAAAGCAAGATTTAAACACATGAAACACCTGGAACATAAACGAGGCTATGATGCTCAAGGAAGTTTCTGAGGAAATACTCAGCCGTTCACCAAAATAACATCTGTTTAAATACCAATATCAATAGCTTGTAGAGTCCATTTAGCAAAGGACAGAACCACAATAGTAACCACGTTCACTTACTTCATATAGTTCAGTTTAGTTTAATACTCTGTGCTGCCGAGCATGCAAGGTGTCCTTTTCAAGTCCATAGTTAATGAGTCCTAATCAGCTGGGATTCAATCCTGCTCAATAGTGACCCAGCAAGGTCCCCAGTCTTTGCAAAATCATAGTCTGTGACTAAAAACTCTGAATTGCCTTTAGATGTGAGGGGGTGTCAGACTTTAGTCTTTTCAAAGTCTTTCCAGAGTCTTTTCAAAGTCATCTAGTGTATGGCCAGACTTATTTATTTATTGTGGAAAATCAGTGGTGCACATCAGATACGTGTACCTTGGTAACAGCACCTTGTTCTGACCACATCTGGGGTCAGGGGTCAACACATTTGGGGCCAGTTATAATATATTTGACACACTCGTTTGTGTCTGTGTGTGTGTGCAATATAGCCAAATATAGTTTATTCTACTCTGATTTAATAACATCGTCAACTAACATTAGCCCCAGTCCCATTTTTATCTGGCTGACAACAAGAGTGGAACCACAAGCAAAACCTAACATAACATCAATTCTTTTTTCAGATCCTCAGAGAGTTCTTTGCCATGTTGAACTTCCAGTGACCAGTATGTGTGAGCGCGATAACACCAAGTTTAACATACCTGCTCCCCATTCACACCTGAGACCTTGTAAAACTACCGAGTCACATGTCACCGGTGAGGGAAAATGGCTAAATGGGCACAATTTGGACATTTTCACTTATGGGTGTACTCACTTTTGTTGCTAGCGGTTTAGACATTAATGGCTGTGTATTCAGTTATTTTAAGGGGACAGCAAATTTACACTGTTACACAAGCTGTACACTGACTACTTTACAGTGTATCAAAGTGTCATATCTTCAGTGTTGTCCCATGAAAAGTTATAATACAATATTTAAAAAATGTGAGGGGTGTACTCACTTTTGTGAGATACTGTACACACACACACACACACACACACACACACTTTTATTGGTTAATTATTTATTTCAATTTATTGACTTTACAATCAGGGAAGACCAGGAGCATTTTTATTCATTGGCCAAACTGAATAGTGTGTGACTCTTGCCATATCATTACAATATAATATATACATAAAAATATATAGAGTTTGACTAAACTGTAAGTCTTTGTGCTCAAGAATAACTCATTTGTTGCTATTATTAATTCAGCAACTCACCTATTAAATTTTTAAGATAAAGTTATCAAAAACTTCACCAGGATGTATGAATAATAAGTAAATATACATCAGAAAAACATGAGAACATTCAAAACAGTAATGATTCAGGTGAAATATGCACAGATGAGCACATATCCATGTGTATTTCAGTGTAAAATCTCAAATTCTGCCTAATTCCAACATAGTGCACAACTAACAGCTAGTTTATGCCTAGCTAGATACCCAGCCTAATTGAATTTGAAAATACTCTATATCTTCTTTTGCCATAATATGAAATATGCTAATGTAACTTGCATTGTGAAATTCAAATTTCACATAAAATATCTATAAATGCTGATGATGTACAGTACTTTTGTCTTTTGAGCACTTCTTTTGCACTTTCTTTTTTTCTGTACTATGAACTATCCCTATCCCTATCTAACTACTACCCCTTCTGTACAGAGGGCTTGCACCTCTTCACTGTGCAGTCTTCAGTATTTTGTTTTGTTCTCCTCGTGCAAGTGTCATCTTGCACAGTGGTATTCCTGACCTACTTGTTGGTGTTTATACCATTTTTATGCATTAATTATTGCAAGAAATGTGTTTTGATTGGGTTTTGAATTTGTTTCATTACCCATTGCCTATTATCCATAAATCTGTGCATCAACTCCTGCAAGCAATAAAAGAATTGGTAGCTGAAACTTCACAGAAAAGTAAATTACATTTGTATATGAAACTTTTTGGGCCTTCTTGGCTTGAATTTTTGAAAAGTTATCATATTTTATAACCCCATGACTGCAGCCAACTGAATTTGTTTGATATGTTACGGAGGCACCTGCCAGCCAACTAGCTTAGTTTAGTTTAGTTTAGTAACTACATGGCATGCTGAAATTCATGTTATTGTAAATGCCATCCTAAAAGGATGTTTGAAACAACATCCTTCTTAGAAGTCATGCCTTATGAGATACATTATATGGACAAAAGTATTGGGACTTTGGGACCAGGGACTTGTGCCCATTCATTCTGTAGAGCATTTATGGGGTTAGACACTGATGTTGGATGAAAAGGTCTGGCTTGCAATCGCCGTTCTAGTTCATCCCAAAGGTGTTTGATGGGGTTGAGGTCAGGGCTCTGTCCAGGCCAGTCAAGTTATTCCACACTGAACTCATCCAACCATGTCTTTTATGGACCTTGCTTTGTGCACTGGAGCACAGTCATGCTGGAATAGAAAAGGGCCGCAAACTGTGCCCACAAAGTTGGAAGCATAGCATTGTCCAAAATAGCTTGATATGCTGAAGCATTAAGATTTCCCGTCACTGAAAGAAAGGGGCTTAGCCCAAACCCTGAAAAACAGCCCTCACCATTATCTCTCCTCCACCAAACTTCACAGTTGGCACAATGCAGTCACGCAGGTAACGTTCTCCCGGCATCCGCCAAACCCAGACTCACCCACCTGACTGCCAAACAGAAAAGTGTGATTTGTCACTCCATAGAGCATGTTTCCACTGCTCCACAGTGGCGGTGTGCTTTACACCACTCCATCCTTGGCATTGGACTTGGAGATATGAGGCTTGCATGCAGCAGCTTGGCCTTGGAAACCCATTTCATGAAGCTCCCACCATACAGTTTTTGTGCTTACGTTAATGCCAGTGGAAGCTTGGAACTCTTCAGCTATAGAATCAGCAGAACGTTAGTGACCTTTATACACCATGGACTTTAGTAGTAATTGACCCCGTTCTGTGACTTTACCTGGTCTTCCGCTCCATGGATGAGTTGTTGTTGTTCCTAAACATTTCCACTTGCCAATACAGTGGCCATGGAATATCCAGCAGGGATGAAATTTCACAAACATTATTGCAAAGGTGGCATCCTATCACAGTGCTACGCTTGAAGTCACTGAGTTCTTCAGAACAATCCATTTTGTTTCACAAAAGTTTGTAAATGGAGACTGCATGGCTCGGTGCTTGATTTTATACACCTGTGGCAATGGGTCTGATTGAAACACCGAAATTCAATGAGAAAAAGGTATGTCCCAATACTTTTGTCCATATAGTGTGTCTGTCTATTACAGCAGCATGACAGCAATCTTCTGTTTCAAATGCAGCTATTGTGTGTTACATAGACTGTACTGAAACTGCACAATGTGCTGATGTCACCCCTTGCAAGTTGTTACCATAGACAATTGGGTATGTTGCCTATAGGTGGTACTGCTACTGGCTGTGAGTAAGGAATAGTATTTTTGCATTGTGTGGAATGTGAAGAGTTTTATAGTAGTTAAGAATGATATGTGTACTTATGATTGGTGGCGGTATTCAAATTATTTTCTAAACTAACGGCCACATTTTTTTTAAAAGGTCTGGTATGAAATGAAATGTGAAGGCAGAATGAATGAATAAAGAACTGGTGCTCTTTATGGGTTCATATAGCGATGCTAAAATATCATTAAGGTACTTGAGGAACATTGCATATCAAAAATTAAGGAATGTAGTGTTTTTTTTTTATTTTTTTTAAATCTATCATTTATATATTCTATGTACTAACAGTTTGATTTGTGTTAGTCTGGTTAATTGCTCATATTCCATGCTCATATTTGTTAATTTCTTGTAAATTTCAAGTTTCCATATAATAATTATTGACTGATTTAATGGATCCAATTTCTCAAGTGCAGTGTGACTGACTTTTCCTGATTCTAAGCTATTTCTGTGTATAGCTAACATGGTTTGTATGGTATGTATTTTGTCTCCGTGTAGTTAATTATAATATGAAGCACAGTTGAGCAGTGAGGTAGAAAAAAAAGGCCATTTTGTGAATTTTAATTCTCCCTCAGAGGTGGCAGTTGAGTCACTAACTCAGGATTAATCATCTATTTGAATCAGTGAGAGACATAACTCTTTCACCTTACCCTGCTTTTCTGAGATTGCATGGCACCAAGAAGCCCTCAACACATTTGTCTGTGTTGATAAAATCATCATCTTTGCTCTCTACTCTGTCAGGTTAAAAAAAACGTACCTGAATAAAATGGAATCTTTCAGGCCTGATTTTAAACCATGTGGAATCATGTCAAAGTGACCCAACGTGCTGCAATTTTGAAAACTTAATGCCTACTGCCTATTGATCACTAGCCATCTGAAGTTTAGAAGTTTTTTCCCTTATAAAACCCATTCTTATCTGTGGTCTTTTTCAGAAAATAAGTCAACCCAAGGAGAAAAACATAGTCCTGGTTATGGACTTTTTGAAAACTAAGTAGCTGACCTTACCTCTGGAGACTTGCTTCTGAATCCTTATAGAAGAATGGAAAGTGGCCTGCTTCTTCCTCTAAGTCAGTTAAAGATCACTGATCAAGGAATCCCGAGAAACATCAATTCTGGGAATGCAATATTGCCCTGAAAAGCAGGTTTGTTTTTTTACAACCAGTGTTTGCTCTTTTTGTCTCTCTGCCAAACAGTAATGGGACAGATCCATAATTAAAACTTCAGAATGCAGGGATAATGGCTAAATCTAAAATGAGCGAAAGGCTATGTTTGAGTTTGTATTGCTTTTATTTATTATTTTATTTTTTTATTTATTTTTTATTGCAATTTCACCTGCCCATTGTCTTTTTCTTAGAGATAAAAGGTTCACACTTTGTATCAAAGAAAGATGAAAACTAGTCGCCTCTAGAATTGTTAATTATAGACAGAGTTGATTGGGAGGCAGCACGATGGTGTGGTGGTTAGCATTGTCGCCTCACAGCAAGAAGGTCCTGGGTTCAATCCCCGCATCACCCAGGTTGCCTTTCTGTGCGGAGTTTGCATGTTCTGCCCGTGCATGCGTGGGTTTCTTCCAGGTGCTCCGGTTTCCTCCCACAGTCCAAAGACACGCAGATTAGGTCAACTGGCTACTCTAAATTGCCCATAGATGTGAATGCGAGCGTGTGTGGTTGTTTGTCTGTGGTGGACTGGCGACCTGCCCTGCGTGTACCCCGCCTCTCACCCAAAGATGCTGGGATTGGCTCCAGCTTCCCCCGTGACCCAGACGGATAAAGCCGTATAGATAATGGATGGATGGATGATTGGGAGTTTCAGCAAAGCAATTATAGTTGAAAGATCATCAGGCTAATGGAGAATATTTTGTTGCTGTTTCTGTTATCTTCTTTGATGAAAGTTGCATTTAAAGTTTCAAATTGTCATTGCTTCCCCTCTTCAGGAAGTTTGCCAGCCCACTGGATAGGCTGTCCACTTGGAATCTACAGCTATCGTCAAGGCTGCAACCATAACAGCAGATGATTTATGTCTCAATCACAGTGGAGTGATGGATTTGCAATGAATGTGTAACATGTCACATGAGTTATGGGTCTTCCATCAAGTGGACACTGTTCATCCCACAGAACGTCAGGTTTTGTTATAATATATAAATAACCCTTAGGGCGATTGATGGACTACTGAATGCATGAGGAGACTTCAAACTTCTGAGTATTATGTACATTGGCTATGAAATACTCAGAAGTACCAGGAATGTTCACTTTCCAGAAATTTGAAATGAAATGACATTGATTTTTCTTTTTAATGAATACAACACTCGGTAGTATAAAATTACATTTTGAAGAGCTAAACAAGGCTTCTGTATTAATCTGAGGCACTCTTCCAGATCCAAGACATGCTATGCATATTCTGAATTTGATTGTAGAGGCCTTGATAAATGGCAAGGTGCAAATCAGCTTCTCACAGCAGGAAAGTGATAAGCCACTGCTGGATCCAAGATTCCTACCTTCACATGTAGCTCATGGCCAAATGCTCTTTTTGACCATGTTCCTAGCAACTACATTTTTGCTTTCAAGTGCAAGACCCTTTCTTGACCATGAATAACCTGGTTTTTGACCTAATTTCAGTTCTGCAAAATGTGACTTTTAAATCAATTGCTCTTATGATGGAGGTATAAATTGCACTGCACTGATATAAAGATTCTTCCAGAAGCCGGTGATATGTAAAGATTGAATATGCTTACATTATATGAATGTAAAAGCTATTCAGTTATCACTCTGGATCACTGTTGCACTCTCAGTGTTTTCTTTAACCAGGGATTACTTTATTATTTCATTTATAAACTATAATTTAATCTGATGTTAATTAACCCCACTGCTCAGAAAATCTACTGGCAGTGATTGTTCTACAAACATACACTTCATGATTACAGTGGCTAAACAGATACTGTTATTTTTTACTTGGAATGGTAAATTTATCTCGAGGATGGAATTGCCTTGTATCTTTACATATGTTGTGTTTTACCAACAAATAATTTTAGTATCATTAAGATTTATATTTCATGCCCTCTTCAGAAAGTGCAAGTTTCATGACCCCAGAGATTAGGTGCTTTATCACTGACAAACAGCACGGTCTATTTTAACCAGCAAGGCACACACAGAGGACCTCTTGAAATCACACAGCTGTGCCAAGTAGGACAAAGTCCATGGATGTTGCATTGAAAAAACTGCTAGAACTGTCTTTGTGGGTGCGGTGTCCTTTTTCCATTAATAAGAACTTTTTGGGGTTTTTTGTAATATTTGACCAAACAATATCTGCACTTTAACAAATATACATCCTTGCTTAAAATAAAACTTCATAAATCATCTACCCCAAATCTAGCTTGCATGTGAAGTATAAAATTGCCATATAACATAACTTCTGAGGCCACTCTCAGAATCTTGATTTATTAACAAACCTCTCACTCCCTAATGTAATTTCTGATTTGTCTAATGGGATTAAAATGACCCAAAGGACGTAATTTCAATTTTCATCGATTTGTCTTTTATATTCGGTTTAATGGGCATCCATTAAAACTAATGAGCCTTTAGTATGTCTTGTTCATACTCAGCTCAATAAGGGCAAGGTGGATTTTCAACTCTTGATTTTTTAGGTCAGTGAGAAAATTATAGTGTTTTTCTTAATGGTTTAAGGGATCCATTTGCAGAATTTTTCTGGCCCTACATAGGGTATATTTTATTGTTTTGACACTGCTTTGTAATCATCAGGTTAAAGCTCATTTTTTTGAATTCTTTGAAGCAGTAACATACACATAGCCCTAGGTCATGACATTGTCTTTTAAAACAAATGCTAAAAAAAGTGGGAAGGAAAACTAAGAAATTATTTCTGTTACTTTCATTCTTTGCTTAAAAAGGCAGTCACTGCCTAAATTGCTGCATTGCTGGAAATGCAAAAGCTTATGCATTATATAGCTGCAAATCAATTCAGTTAAATTAAATTACATTTTATTTATGAAGCTCTTTTATTAATGGAAATCAGTATACACTGAAGGGAAGCATTGCTTTAATTGCAGTGCACACACAACAATTATCATTCACTCCTCAATGGCAGGGTGGAAACAGAAAGCATCAAAGGGAGAGTTTCAGTAGGATGTCCAAGCTTAGAAATTATCATCAGAAGCAAACATTGCTTTAGAAGCACTCTTCCCTATTATCTGTACCTCCACCTCTGTCATTATACAATCTCCTGCACAATCTGGCAGCCTGAGAGTGGGTAATTATGTGGCAGCAGGATGGATAGATGGCTTTTCAGAAAGGGAGGCAGTCAATTAGTAAACAGTTTTTGAAGCATGCCAGCAGACCCACAGAAGAGAGCTGCCAAGGTGAAGGTAATGAGCCAAAACCTCACCAGAAAATGTTCTTAAGTGCACACTGGGGACCATATACAGTAAAATAAAATACAGACATCATCATACTTTTTGAAAGGGATAAACTTCTCCCTTTCAAAAAGTATGATGTCTGTATTTTATTTTACATTTTTTTTAGTTTTTAGGAATTACCCAGGTTAAATAAATATTATTATCATATCACATTAGGAAACCGGAAATTGCATTATGAGTAGCATCTGTGAATGCAGTGCAATTCTACTGCTCATAGAACCTTCACCTTTAGTAAGAAAAAGAAAAAGAAAAGAAAAAGGCATTGAGTTATTTTGGCTCAGATTTTGAGGTTGTTTTCTTTTTGAAATATCCATCTTCTCCCCAGATTCAGTTTCTTAATTTGTATCTAACCTTTATCTATATATATAATCTCTAGGGTCTAATTTTTTTTCTCTGTCAATTCTGTTTTGTAAACATATCTTGGTTTGAGCTTATGAATACATTTTTGTAAGTACAAAATGAAAAGAAATGTAAAAATGTTATTAAAATATTATGTGTAAATATCAAATTGATATCACTGCACAACAATTTTTTTTTTTTAAAGTCTTGCTTCCTGAAAAGTTTTTGCTGATTGTGACAGGTACCTACTGGGTATGCACAAAT
>JAQQZR010001188.1:480-11816 GCA_030068235.1 Notoglanidium macrostoma | reverse complement strand
GGGGGGGGAAGAGACAGAGAGAGAGACAGAGGGAGAGACAGAGAGACAGAGAGGGGGGGAGAGACAGAGGGAGGGGAAGAGACAGAGAGAGAGACAGAGACAGAGAGGGGCGAGACAGAGGGAGAGACAGAGAGACAGAGAGGGGGGGAGAGACAGAGGGGGGGGAAGAGACAGAGAGAGAGAGAGAGACAGAGAGGGGGGAGACAGAGAGAGAGGGATAGACAGAGAGAGAGGGAGAGAGAGAGACAGAGAGGGGCGAGACAGAGAGAGTGAGAGCATTAGAAGTGACCTGACCTGACCAGTGGTCATAATGTTGTCCTGAATGTTTGAACTTTATCTGTGCTGAAGACGAGGCGTGCGTCAGGGCCTCAGGACATCTTCTCGCAGCACTACAGCCCAACGCAGGAACATCTCAACCCTGTGCCCTAATACTGTAATACTGCGCTCTTCTGGCGTTTTTTAAACCAAAACTTGTAAAAGATTTTATTTGCGAAATTGAGATAAAAGCAATAACAGTATAAAAATATTCAGGCTTGTAGAAGTTGTTTGAATTTTCCAGCAAATCTGCAACAGTGCCAGACACGAGGTCAAACTGCAGATACAGTTCACTTAAGGAAAATGTAAAAAAAAAAAAAAAAGAAAGAAATGTAAGCTTTGTAGATTTAGAAAACTTTTGTTTCCATGTGGATTATTTGAGTGGTATTAAAGAGGCTCGGACAGCGTTCAGCAGCTCATGTTGTCTAGAAATGTCAACCTGACCAATTTACTAAGTGTAATCAAAATACTGCCAGTTACATTTACATTAGCCACAAAATTCCATAAATTGGGGCAAAGTGCTGAAAATGACAAAATGGCAATTAAACACAAAATATTGATTAAACTGAAATAAAGAAGTGATTTAAGCGTGACGGGGTGAAACTCACAGGAACTGGATTTTCATGAGTACCAGGGTTCTTGTGTAAACACTCCTGTGAGTGAATTACAAATAAATTAATTCATATCCAGAGTGATGAATGAGGACTAAATGATTTGTCATGGTGCCAGATGTAGGGATTACGGCCCAGATGTGAGGACGGCCATGGTGTTTTACTCCTGCTGCTCTCCAAATCTACATGTAGACAATATCCAGAAAGGTTTCAGGACCCTCCTCTAGAACAACAAGCCCTACCTCAGGAGGAGTTCTTACAGGAGCTCCTCAGGCTGGAGGGTGATTAGTTTAAATCCCACTTAAAGTCACCGGTGACTCAGCTGTTAGTTCAGAAGGAGCGTCATAGGCTGCTGGAAACTGGCTTGAGGTTACTAAAAAATCCTGCAGAGGTCCTGGAACTGCCATCATGCCTTTCTGCTCTCTCTCTCTCTCTCTCTCTCTCTCACGTACACATGCCGAGCCAATCGCAGAACGTCAGCGCTTCTGAAGCACGGCGCTCATTACCGTCCCGTCCCAATGAGCTGCGTCCTTGTGTTGTATTCGGTCACTGAGCAACGGCTCGTTTTTTCCATTGGCTCACAGCGTGAGGAGACAACTGGAAAAATCTAAAGTCTTTAACTTCTGTCGTGTGTGAACCCCTCCACACACTCATCCCCTCGTCCCTAAACAACATGTCTGTAATACACAACAGATATGAGCAATGCTAACACCAGCGAAACTAAAAGCCTGACCTTCCACCAGTAGCCACGTGCCACATTGAGCTTCACTGCTTCAGGATGTATTTATAGAGCAGGATAAACTGAGCCTGAAGAAAGATGAGCTCAGGCAGCATCGGCATCACTTCATTCCTGTAAAGCTGAAAAGATAAAAAGACACATCAGACAAACACTGATGCTTAATTTCATAAAATGTTTCATTTTTGCACAATTTTCTGGCCACAACCTTCAGAATCTTAAATGTGCATTAGTTAAGATTCAGCAAGATTGGAGCTCTAGTGGTGAAGTAGATGAAGTACAACAACATGTACACAAGCCACACCCCCAGAGTCTACGGTGCACAGTGGAGTTCAGTTAGCATTAGCATTACTCAGGATCATCACGTCATGACTTTTGAGCGATGAGGCAGGCTGTTTATTTATTCAGAGCATTACTTTACTTTGTTATTTAGAAACAAATTAGAGAACCTAACATTTGTTGTACTGAATTAGGAGCGAGAACTTCACTTCTGTGTCTCTATTCAGCTTCTATAAAACCTTGAAATTGTTCGAGTGCCTTCGCTGTCCTTTTTTTCCTTGTGATTAGCTTGCATGAGTTTTTCAGCTGACACAGAGACACAACGAGCTCTTAGAAAATGATGTAGCCACTGGATTAGAAAAGGCCTCAAAATCTTGTATTTAGGGCTGTTGGAGAAGGTCTGTGTCGGTCATCTGGTGTGACTATCCTGTGGAAGTGGGCGGGGTCTTGATCACATGTATTGATAAAACTTAACGGGGTCTTAGTTAAGTAAAAGGTCTGAATTGTGAGGCTACGTACAGGAGTAGCAGGACTAATACATGCTAATTGTGTGTGTGTGTGTGTGTGTGTGTGTGTGTGTGTGTGTGTGTGTGTGTGTGTGTGTGTGTGTGTGTAGTGTTCAGCACAGTGTGGTTTGGGGCAGCAGGTACGGACGGTGCAGTGTTTGTCCTACACTGGACAACCGTCTAGTGATTGTCCTGAGTCTCTGCGTCCCAACACAATGCAGCCCTGTGAGAGTAAATGTGATGCCACGCCCATTGCCAACGGTGACGGTGAGTACCAGGACTTTCCTAAAATAAACATTAAAAATTTGAGAACAAAAATGGCGGACTTCTTCCGTTTGTCCCTCCAGGTTTTCCTCTTCTAAGTAGAACCATAAAACAAATGTCTGTAAGTTCCTTACCCATTCAGGAGAACACCAGAGCCATCCAATCAGGACATTAGTACCCACTAGACCTCTTCACCATCCAAACAAGTCTTGAAGAGCCTTTTTATTCCTGAAAACATACACTATCAAAGAGGTCCTGTATTTGTTCCAACAAGAAATGGGATCTATTTCAGAAAAGGTTCCAAGTAGAGCCTGCGTAAAATTCTTTTCTGTTTTAGAACTGTAGAACACTTGTGGAAAGCCAGATCCATGTGAGGAACCTCTGAGAAACCCATTTTATTAACACATACAGGTCTGCTGGGGTAAACCAGTCTAAGGATTCATCGCCTCTCTTGTTATTTGCATATAGGATCCTGATTGGCCGTTGCTGTTTATGATGCAATAACACTTCCTGCCAGTCACGTGTTGAACATTACAGTAGACATTTAGCTCCTTTTTCATAAAAGAACAATCAAACCTTTTCACACTTTGTGGGCAGCAGTAGAAGTAGTGCAGATTACTGATAATGTCACTAGTGAAGTCACACACTGTCTGGCGGAAAAGTGCAATAATTATTGGCACCCGAACAAACAGCTTTCCTTTCCATATAATATGAGTTCTCCAAATGGACCCTAATCTAGCACTTAATTGTTCTCAGTGCTTTACCACACACATGGCAGTGAGGCGGGGCTGAGGATCGAGTCTCGTGATTACTCAGAGAGACGTCATTCCATTTCTGTGTCTCTGCCTGCAACAAGTGGTGTAGTGAGATGCTTAATGCTACCTACAGGAGAAAAATAGAAAAATCAGCAGGTTGCAGGTTCTTAAAATGTTCATCTGCTCAGTAAATTTACACCATTACGTCTGGAAATAAAATAAACATTCTGCACGAAAGCAATCAACAACATTCAGGTCTTTGTTTAATCCTTTAGGTTCAAAATATAACTTGCATTCTTCATCAAGCTCTGATTGGCCATCAGGTGGTGATTAATTCTCTATAAAAGCGGCTCCGACAGCAGCGCAGCTTTATACTAATGCACTCGCTCAGATACGTTATGGTTTCCATAGTAACGGCTCATTCACAGAGTTTCCTGTGAATGTAACATGTATAGAAGGACATCTTCAGGAGTTTACACGTCTCTGCAGTTTCTAACTTCCTGTGTGTTTTTGTCTCATTAATCTGAAGAGAGAGAATAGAGAGCGGCTGCTATAACGTAAGGCCCAACAGGAACCAACTCGTTTCACTGAACAGTAAATGTAACTAGAAATGGATAAAAAGTATGAGGTCTTTCTTTAAAAAATAAAAACTTATAATTGCACACAATTGCATAATACTGAAGTTTGTGGTTTGTTAATGTTACACTTACACATAGAGACGGTGGAAAGCATGACATTTACATTTATGTCATTAGGCAGACGCCCTTATCCAGAGCGACTTACATACATCTTATTTCATACAAGTGAGCAGTGAAGGTTAAGGGCCTTGCTCAAGAGCCCAGCAGTGGCAGCTTGGCGGTGCTGGGATTTGAACTCACGACCTTCCGATCACTATTCCAACATCTTAAACACTGAGCTACCACAGACCCCAAAGCATGACCTCTTGAAGGAACAGTACGTCTCACTACCTTTATTTCTGAGTAAATAAACTCTAAACGCTGAACAGACTCCTGTTTATAAGTTATAGTGAGCGTACTAGAGATTCCTGCAGTAGATCAGGTCATGGAGAGTGGAACTGAGCCCAACAGTACTAGCAGTACTAGCAGTACCGCTGAGCACCGAGTGTCACAGGGGAACAGGCGGACGAGATTTATAGGAGCCGGTAATTACTGTCTGAGCTGCAGCATACGTTAGAAGCGAAGAGTCTCAGCAGAGCATTCCGGAGTGCCGCTGAATGAAAAATGGACTCCTGCCCATGCGGTGATTACTGTCTGGATTCCAACACACCTGAAATATAAGCCTTAATCTGACGACTGGCAACATTCATCTCCTGCAGACGGCGAGCGCTCCAGGCACTTCTCAAATCAATTAATCTGAAACGCTGCACGTGTTCCTCCAGCCATCAGGAGAAGAAAAACCCCTCTCCGTCCGCGGTCTGAGGAGTTTCAGTCCTCACTGCAGTCTCAGTTCTCCTGAATACTACAAAATACTTATTCAGACCTGGGCAGAAAAGTGTAAAAAAAAAAAAAACCCAGTATAAAGTTTGTAAAATTGTGAATTATCAGAAAACCTCATGGTTTAGAAGCATTTCTTTCACATTTAAAGGATTTCTCATCATTGGAAATCATTTCTATGCCCTGGGAAAGCTGGTCGGTAACATCATGTATGATATGAATAAAGTAAAAATAAGTCAATAAATAGATAAGTTAGTTAGTAAAAAATAAAAGTTAGCCAATGAATAAATAAATGAATATATAAAAACTCAGATTTGATGTAAATGAGGAAACAGGAGGCACGCTCGGGACTTTCTGTTTGTTCTATTCGTCCCTCTCACTCATTCCCACAGACTCCGCCCTTCATTCACACACCTGCGCTTGACCACGCCCCCGCTGCTGCAGCACATAAATGAGTAACTAAGTTAGTAAATGAGTAATGACGCACGGCCCAGAGATCCTGATGATGAGCATGCAAGTGTCCGTGCTCTGTGTGGGAGGGGCATACTCTCTCTGCCCTGTCAATCATGGTGACACAGGCCAATCAGAGCATCGGTGAGCCCACGGATGTGGAAGAGGGCGGATAGCGCTCTCCTCCGAGTGTGTTACGCAGATGTGTTTGCTGCATGTGTTAGCCTTCACCCTGCCGTCTCCTGTGAGAGCGCAGAGCTAGCTAGATGGCAAAATACCAAGCTCGGAGAAAATAAAGTATAAAGTTCAAATATCTCATCATTCAGTCAGGTTAGTCGCTGATCCAGACTCTCGTAAGAAAGGAATATTATCCTGACCCTCCACTCATCCTCTCTATTTTTCCTCCTCTGTTTAGAGTGCAAAGACGTAAACAAGGTGGCGTACTGTCCACTGGTGCTGAAGTTCAAGTTCTGCAGCCGTGCCTACTTCAGACAGATGTGCTGCAAAACCTGCCAAGGACACTGAGGATCCTGCAGAGAGAGACGAGAGAGAGAGACAAAGACGACGTGGACTGGAGGACAAAGCTGCTTCCCCTCTCTCTCTCGCTCACACACACACACACGCACACACACACACGCACACACGCACACACGCACACACACACACCTGCTCTTTCAGCCCTGTGGAACCCATACCACTGATCAGCAGCATGCTGACACCTTTTATTTTTATGTTCACTTCTGTGAAGTGATTACCATAATAATATGGTCATTATTGTTATTTTATTATAATAATAATTATTGTTGTTGTTGTTTTTATGATTGTTGTCTGTCTGTCTGTCTGTCGTAATCCAAAGTGCTGGACACATCATATGCAGAAGCAGCCCTGCTAAAGAGGTTTATTATAACTGTAATACCCAAAAATGTTTCACATGTTCTCTCTCTCTCTCACACACACACACACACACACACACACACACACACACACACTCGTTTTTGGCTCTATTGTGGCGGTGAATTCTCCAAATATAATCCTATTCTATTTTCATACATATTTTTTAATTGTAAACTGACACAGAAGTGGACAAAATAAAAGGAACGACTAAACTACATGATTTGACTGCCGGGCCATGGGCGGGTCTGCAACACCGTACAGGGACTCGGATTTCCTCCAAACTTTCTACATGGGCATAAATTTGTGACTGCATGGAAATGGAAATATCCCATCCAGTTAGCTTAAGCGAGCCATCTAGCTAGCATTAGCAGTGTAGATGATAAAGAGCTGATTGTGTTTAACAGCTTGGGGGCGGTCCTGGTGTGATGCGTTTCTGGAGGGGAAATACTGCTTCAGTGAACAGCTAATGCTCTCTTGCTAACTGCCAGTGTGTTGTTTGTGAATGACGCTAGCTCCAAACAGAGAATATCATCAGCATTATTTAGCTAGCTGTTGCTAGCATCTTAGCTTCTGCTAACAGTTGCTCAGAATGTGAATGTCTGTACAAATTGCTGCTGTGCTGAAACTGTGATGATAAAAAGGTCCTCCATGTTGAGTCTTCCACAAACGCATGACCCCAGCTCCTCCCGCATTTTGTCTTGGCTAACGCTTCCGGGATTTGTGGCATCCAGAGTAACTCATAGATAGAAAATGAATCGCTGTCAGAAGCAAATCTCTTTATTGTGTCATCTTTTGTTTTATTTGCATCTGTGGTGATCACGCCGAGTCTAAAACTCAGAGAGTCCTGAATGCTGGATTTCAAACACATCCTTCCAATAGACTCACGTCACTGTTTTCTAAATTAATTTAATTAGGTCACGTGACGTTTCTGTTGTTTTGTCCACATCCTGTAGTTCAGCTCGACATCCATCATTACCCTGCAGACAGACGTTAACGTTTCCTGACTCCACCTGGCCCCGATAGAACACTTTCCACAATCACACCTAATGACGTTTAATTGTTGGATTGGTTTAAAACCAGTTTGCGGCTGGAGTAAACGCCGCTCAGTAAGGCGCAGTTACGCCGGTGCTGTTTGGAAGTTCCAGATGTTCCAGCTGTGAGGCCACCTGTTTTACTAAGTCGAGTCACATGACCACAGGCCAAAGAATTCCAGTATTGTGTTCGTGACTCGAACAAGGCCCGAAAATCCCATCAGAAAGTAAAGTAGGACTAAACAACAGCCAGATACAGCTTCTAAACCTCCGTCAAGGAACTTGCTGGAGGGAAAAAACAAACTGTTTGTTTCTTTGTTGAAGGAATGTTCAAATGCGTGATATTTTTGTACTGTTTAAACGCCTGGGGTCTGATACATATCGTATGTGCTATAATGAGAGAATATGAATGCATTTGTAGCAGGAAAAATCTAGAAGCGATCGCACGCCCACCTGCTCCCCGGCGGAGAGGATCGAGGATCGTGACCGTACGCAGGTGATCTGCTGCTGCGTGATCTGCGTGTCTCCTTCACCAATCAACTGGAGTTAAAAACACCAGAGCTCCAACATCCGCTCAGAATAAGGACTACCTCCTCCAGACACGTGCCCTCCCTCCTTCCCTCGTTGTAAACACACTTCACAGAACCCTCCATGTTCAGTGGTGCTTTTTTTCCCTGGTTTTGTTCCTCCTCCTTCTCACTATCTCAAGAAGAAGCCTTGATCCAATCAGTCCTCTGGTGCTAACAAGAGCTTCATTTCTCACCGACACTTAAAGGAGGACAATCATGGACTGATATATTTTCCAGTGAGTGTTTCCTGTTTTACCTCACGCTGTAATGATTGAGTTGGTAAGGCCGGTTACAGAGTGGTGTAAACGCCACCCCGTCCACGTGCTCTCAGTGCAAACGGAACATCACACGTGGAACCAATTAATTACCAGAAAACTCATCTGAGATTCCAAGAAACACAGGTAGAGGAGTAACAGGACCACAGCCCATGTCTGATCTAGCAAACCGTGCTAACTTTTTTGCTGCTGCTACTCTGTTGTAGCCACCGATACAACGTCAGAACAGTAATAAAATGTTTAAACTGGGACTTTTACTCGAGTGAACATTTGAACAGCCGGACACCAAAATCCTCAGGCTTGAAGTAAAAGTTTACCGGCTTTAAAAAAAAACAAAAAAACGGAGGCCACAAAGACAAAGATTCCCAAAAACAGAGGACAAACATGAAACTGGTACTCGCTCATCGCTGTGAACTCGTGTCTCTGAATGTCACATCACTTATCCTCTACCTATAGAAGTGAGAGTTTTTGTTTTTTTGCGATAAACTGCTTGTATTTTATATTCGGTGTTGTGTTGGTACACTGTTACTAATTTGTCAACTGTAAATTATATGCTAATTTATTTCCATGTGTCACTTGTCGTACATGTTCCACGGCATGCAAACTCAAAACAAAACAGAAAAAAGTACAATGCAGTGAAATGATTCACATCACCATTTTTTTAGTTTAGGGAAGAGCTTGAATTTACCAGAGCACCAACGCAAAGTGTGAGTTTAAACGCTTTTGTGGCCTCAAGAGTGTGTGAATGTTTGTATGCATGTTATGGTCAGGTGATGCGTATTGTCAAGGAGGGAGTCCTCAAAAAGGAAAAAATATCAGTTTACAAATGATGAGTAAAAAAAATAGATAAATAATCCCACAGTAACCGTAACGATCTGAATCTTTGGCTTGTACACTATTATTGGTGAATCGTACAGTATGTAATGAATCCCGAATAAAGAGAATGTTAAAGGGTTTTTGCTGCAATGAGGATGTTCTTTCTCTGCACGTTGTGGCTCACGTGGCCCAGCCGTCACCAGAAGGAGATCGGCGTGAGTTTGAGAAATCGAACACTCACAAAGATACCCGTGTGATTTCAGAATGTATTCAAGTGTGAGAGGTTTATACCTGGGAGCGGATCTCTGGTCCACCTGAACACCGGGGTCGAGGGGACACTATAAATTACATTGTGTGTGAAAGCAATTCATTCCAGCGACAGTCAGCAAGTGGAGATTTTATAACTTTACAAGCTGAACCATGTTGTGGTCTGCAGGACCTTCTCACTATACCAAGCACAGTCAAGAAAAAGTTATTTAGAGGAGTTTCCACTGCACTGCACTTTCTCTGTAACATGACAAGCTGCGATTGGAGGGAAAGACTGTTTACTGCTGCTATAACTTAAGTGACAACAGGAACTATCTGGCTGTTGTTTTATTAGAGGGCTAAATCACTTGGGGATGTGCTGTTGGAGGAAAATAATCAACTCTGGGGTAGTAAGAGTAACTCTGCTTCATGATCAGACGTAAATCGCTGAAAATGTGTCATTAAGTGAAGAGTAACGAGGAGCCGTGGGTTAGAGTCCCAAAGATTAATGTGAATGACACTAATTTACAAAATCTGAGAGCTTTAAAGCCTACAGAGTGAGAAAGAAGGGGGTGAGAAAAAGTGCGAAAAAGAACGCAAGAGGGAACGAGGGAAAGGAGAGAGAGAGTGAGAGAGAGAGAGGGGCTTAAAGCAGGTGAGAGGGTTCACACTGCTGCAGCAGCTGGCCTCCAACTGTCAGCCGTGATTCCTCTGTTTACATGTCGGTTTCGAGCGCAGCCACAATAAAGACACGGAGAGATAGCCGAGGCACTGGGCCTGAACCGACTCCGCTCTTTATCTCTCTGTAAACTATTGTGATGCACTCAGACGTCAGAGGGAATAATGAGGCTATGTAAGGCATCCTGTCCTGAATTCGGTTTGCTGTGTTTTGTGAAGAGCCTTGCAAAAATGAGAGACATGTTAGCTATTTATGCTACAGCTTTGTAAACAGACGTCAACAGATTAGCTGGTGTAAACTTCTCTCAGCTCTTTCCACATCGCACAGCGCCAGACAGGACAGCCGTGTCCCTAATCGACATCAAAACACAAGTGGTGAGATTTTCAGGCTGTGCTGGTGGGGTGCAACATGCCATCAAACAGGACAGCGATGATTAAAGGTTCGTCTGTGGTTTGTGTTTTACGCTCGAGGTGATGTTTATCTCTAAAGTCATGCAGAGGAACAAAGGCTGCATTTACTGTAGATGGTGTGGGTACAACGGGAAAAACAGTGGACTTGGTCCTAAACGCATGCTTTGGAGAACAGGCTGTCGCACAGCAAAACTGGAGAAATGAGATGTTCTGGATTCTCTCTGTATTCCTTTGATCATCCAATCAGAATGCATATCCACAGGGTACGATGTCAATGTGTTGCTCAAACACAACACACAGTGATGCCCAGACCACAAAACCATCCAAATGTGCTGTTTGTGGGGCCAAACTGGAATCTGCACAAAGATCTCACCCTTAAAGAACGAACTCCAGGCTGCCAAGAGCTTAAAGCTGGCCTTCAGTCTGTTGTGGCTGCAAACTGCAAACAAAATACCAGCATTTATTTAGCAACATTGGGTTTAGACTGAAACTCAGAAAGAGCACACTTGCAGGAGCCAAACCCGCAACACACCTGCTGATAGACGAGAGGGGCAACCCACAGAGGTGTTGTATAGCGACAGACTATAATTCAGGGATGAGTTACTGTTTGTGTTCAGCCTCGTGGCTGATATTCCAAATAAAACCAAACTAAAATCCATCCTGAGATGGGTCAGTGCGGGAACCGTAAACACCTTTACATCATCAGCAGTCACAGATTCATGAGAATTCATCAAATTCAGCCAGCTAATCCAAAATGACCCCACGGTTTTGCCATCACCTCATGAAAACCCCACCTGCCTCGGTCATGGACATCCACAGCTGACTCCAGAAAGCCTATTTATCATTTGGCAGTAAAGGAGCTCGAGCTGTGCCATCGCTTCGAACACATTTCTTCTGTTTATTGTCAGCTTAAATGAAAGATAAAAAAAATGCCGAATTCACTAACCAGAACAACCGGTTTCTGTAAGAAGACTGTTTTTAAACCTCATTCCCACCTGTTCCTGAAGTTCTTTTAGTAACTGTAAAACCCAGATACCCCCGTCAGC
>JAQQZR010001187.1:0-11820 GCA_030068235.1 Notoglanidium macrostoma | reverse complement strand
CTCTCTCACACACACACACACACACACACACACACACCCACACGCTCTCTCACACACACACACACACACACACACACACACACACACACACACACACACACACACACACACACAGGCACACACGCACACATGCACACAATGCCACTATCTGTATTTGTTTAGTGCTCCAAATATCCGTATTAGTATCTGTATTCAGATTTAAACCTGCTTAAATACTTTTCTCATCATGTGTAAATTCTGGTTCTGACAGTTCCTCAACCTTTGCTACATCACTTAAGTTCATAATTGATCTTAAAAAAATCTGAGCAGGAATGTTTTTTTTTAAATCCCACTCCTATTTCTATTTGTAATTCAGTGCAATTCAGTTCAATTTGATTTGTATAACATTTTTAACAGTGGATATTTTCACAAAGTAGTTATACAGAAATATATTAATTCTGGATATAAATTTGATGGCAAGGAATAACTCCCTGAGACAACATGAGGAAGAAACCTTGAGAGCAACCAGACCCAAAAGGGAACCCATCTGCATCTGGGTGACACCAGACAGTGTGTTTATAATTAATTTCCTTTCTACAACTGTATATGACTGTATGTATACTATATTATTATATAGTCCAAAATCCAATTGTGTTAACAATTGAATATGAGTATCAGAATCATTAGTATCAGAGTCACCTGAATTCATTTTAGGTTTAACTTAAAGTCTATTGTGTTGCAGTTATCAACAGTGATGGAGATTTGAGTGCAAAACTTTTTTTTTAAATTGCAGTCCTATGCCTATCCAAGGAAGAACATCCACAGCATTTGATCTTCCACATATTTTCTATCAAATTTTGTTTTCTTTCTGTTTCTCAGAAACAAGCTGTCTAATTTAAACCACTGTCTGAGTGCCCAGGCAGTTACTATGGATGAATGAATATGGATATGAAATATGTAAGATGAATGCCATATACATTCATCGTAATGAACATGGCCTTTGTTTGGAATTTAGGCTTTCACATGATATGATTTACCTTCTTCAGGCAATGATTTGATATGTAATGATACCACTGACTCTGCTGCAATACTATACTATGCAATTAGAGTTAGTTACCGCCAATCAATATATGTCCAACTTTGTTCAGAATCAGTAGAGGCAAGCCTACATTTACTTCATGTTTACATTGTATGTTCATTCCAATAAATGGATTTGTATTTGTTTACATGCACACACGTACACATACACACACACAAGGAAAAAAAAAAACTATTTGAAAAACAGCTTGACTAAACAAATAGGTTTTTGACCTAGACGTAAAGATTGAGACTGAATCATGAATAGTATTTGGAAGGCTATTCCATAGCTGGGGCTTTGTAGGAAAAAAAGCTCTGCCCCCTGCTGTTATCTTTATCATCCTACATACTGAATTTGTTGTGTAGGTTGTCTGCTCTCTTTGCAAAACACTGATTTTCTTTACAGACTACAAAAGCAGAGGCAAGCTATTGGTGGCAAATGTTCTACAGCACCACAAGGGGTCAGAAAAAGTGCAGGTCTCAGTAAGTGACCTTTTCTCTGAGGCTTGTTGTTTAACTCTAACAAAAACACCATGGAGAAATTGAATACCAACACAGAGACTTGTTTTTAACTCTTTACATGTTTGATCAAATCTTGTAGAAAAGACTCAGGCAGTGAAAATTTGACTCTGAAACCAGGCACAGACTCACAAAATGAAACGTCTGGTAATTCCACATACTCTAAAAGATTGCTGTAAATTTTTTACAGTAATTTATTAGAATCTTGTGTACTCTAAAATTTACAATAAACAATTTTAAAACATATTTATAGTAAAGTACTGTTACATAGTTTAAAATGACACGTTGCATTTACAGAATACAACTGTGCTGAAGGATCTTGCTCAAGGTAGCTTGGTGGTGCTGGGATTTGAACACATGACTATCTTGTCTGTGAAGCCTTAACCACCGAGCGACCACAACTACCTCGACCAGCTTGCATTGATTCAATATGATCTTTTAGTGGTGTTAATTTAGTGATAGAAGTAGTTGAATCAATGCAAGCTAACTGCATTGTTGTTGTGGTGGCTCAGTGGGTGATGAGTACAGCTTAGAAGGCAGTATGTTCAAATCCCAGAATGTCAGGTCAACTGTATCGTGCATCAGACAAATGAGCAAGTGTGCTGGCTTAGGTGTTATTTTATATAACATTAAGGTATCACAGTACTTTACTGTAAATATGCTTTACCAAAGTGTGAACCAAAGTTGCCAGTAAATTACTGTAAAAATTCACAGCAATCTTTTACAGTGCAGTTGATGCAGCTGACTGCAATGGCACAACAACAGTTGTTATTAAGTCCTTGCTTTACAATGTTCAAATTGAAGGTAAGGAGCAGGAACTTACACCTTTTATGCACACTCTGAAAACTGGTCGCTCTTCAGCTTTTTCTTCTTTAACATTACACTAATGTTCAAGCATTACCCTCATTACCCCAGTTCTATTTGGTGATGTCTTTCCAATAGATCTAAATTTAGTTGTCACTTTCGTTACTGTTCTTGTTGAAACACTAAGCAGTTGACCCACTTTTGTGAGTGCAGCTTCTGCCATTTAAGCCCCTGTAATGAACCCTGCTTCAGAGTCATTTAGATATTTTTTTCCTGCCATTTCAATCCAAAGCTAAGGTCAACTGGGCCTGCAGAGCATTTTAATGTAGAGCATGCTAGGATATTATTTTCTTAATTACTAGGATATTGCTAGAATATTAATGCTAACTGAAAGCATCTGCACTTATTATGTCCCCCCCCCGCACACACACACACACACACACACACACACACACACACACACACACACACACACACACACACACACACACACACAGGTTTATTTTACTATCCTTGCTTGGACCTTTCATTGATGTAATTAGTAATACAACTGATTAATGCTATGCCTAAAACTCACCATAACATCACCATGCAAAAAATATTTTATTTATTATTTAGAAAAGCTCTTTAAATAAATAAAAAAATTGCAGTTTTTGTAAAAAGGTAGTTTTCATTAAAAGAACCAGCCAGATGTCCCCATAAGGTCAGACTGTCAAATATTCCTATCCTTGTAGGGACATCTCTCTCTCTCTCTCTCTCTCTCTCTCTCGCTCTCTCTCTCTCACTCTGTGTGTGTGTGTGTGTGTGTGTGTGTGTGTGTGTGTGTGTGTGTGTGTGTGTGTGTGTGTGTGTGTGTAAACACTAATCAGCAGGTGAAGTGAATAACATAGATCGTATCTCAAGTTGATTTATATCAAGACTGTCACGTTGTATGTATTTTGAACAATACCTATCATCAACACTACATTCTATTTGGAATTATCGAGACTCTGAAGCTGTTACAGATACTACTGTGTGCCCATTAATTGTGCACCAAGAAGAAGCAGAAGTGTGCACTTGTAATTTAGTATAAAATCATCCAAAAGGTGACTTTATTCACCCACAGCTTCTCTTGCATCTGAACTTAGTACATTTCTACTGCTCATTAAATTATAAAAATAATGAATTTTTATACTCTTTCTCTTCCCCTTGAGGTGAGGTATTCCCTTCCATAGTTTCCATAGTGTATTTACCAAAAAAGATTCTCTAATATAAGTTAAAATGGGGCGCACCAGTGATTACCTTTTGTAGGTTATTCTGCTCTATTTCTTGACAGCAAGTCAACCGCTTATCTGTTCAGCCGTTTAACCGTTTAGCTGTTTTCCATAAGTCCTGTTTTTTTTTTTGGCCTCACAAGTCCAGCCTTTGTGGAGAATGTAGCAGTCTGAAAGTGTGGACGATGACTATGGTCGTTGGACTGCTTCTGTGGTTTCTGTTGTTCTCATCCAAACATTTTGATCTCAGTAGATCTTTTGCTCTGTCTTGTTCCATATGTTCCATATCTGTTGTATCTAATTTAAGCCTCTATCTTCTTTTTTTTTTTGAAGGATTGCTGAGCTGGCCAAACAGGTTTGAATGACTGAGGAGGTACTAGTACTGCTGAATCTTAGTCTTTTCCCCATTAAGAGCTCAGCAAGTGACAGTCCCTGAGCCACTGAGGTAGGTCTGTAAGCCAACAACCTTTCTGAGGATTTAGATTTTTTTAGAACTTGCTTAGAAATTGCTGTTGGGGTACTGGGAGTTACAGGTAATTTTATGATTTATGATTAAAATCGTGATGTCAAGGAAATTTAGTTTGCATAAATTCCAGTTATGCAAACCGGGGCCTGTCAGCAATTAAAGTTACAGGAACCCCAAAGCTGGCAAAATCTGTCCATTGGAGTTGCCTGTTGCAGCAAGGGGTGTAGTTTAACAGTCTTTTGTAAATGTAGGGGGTAGTCTTGGTGAAAAGAGGGGGTGATTTACTCAATGAGCATCCACCTGCGTGGAATTAACCATTGTCTATGTGTTGTTCAGTGAGTGCTCAGTGCTTAGCAGAGAGAAACAGTGGAACTGAGCAAAGCCATTTCCCAACAGCATTCTGCTGAGCCTGTCTGATCACAATTGTGGAGTACTTGCTATTATATTGCCATTATCAGTGTTGGAAGATTTGCCACTTCTATACTATCTAGAGTAATAGTCTACCACAACAATATAGTGGCTATTTTTCCATTGAAAGATGTCAGCTGAAACTTTATGCAAAGGTCTTCCTGGTAACAGGATCAACAGCAAGGGTTCAACTTTCTGTGAGAACTGACAGCAGATTTCACACCTCTCCATCTTTATAGTCAGTCCAGGCCACCACATTGACTACTGTTCCTGGGCAAAACATTTGGTTATTCCCTGGTGGAGTTTCTCTAGCATTGCTTGAAGCTTGGGCCCAGAAATCAGGTCTCTTTCTCCTTTTAGAAGGATCCCATTTACTACATGAATATCATATCATTCTGACCAGTAGTATGGCAGAAGGTAAATTGATCTCTGATATACAGGCCAAATGTTATCTGTATACTCTATGTCTTTAGTTGTTTGCATATCTGATCATTTTCTATTTTCTTATCTTTTCCCATTTTGTTGTTGAAACTGATGTTTTTACCGAAATTACTTAAGAAAATGTCAAGAAACTGTCTTTCAGCCAGTCAAAATGTTTTTTTAGAATATAATATAAACATTTCCCCTTCATATGTAATTATCCAGCACCTTGGGGATTTCAGAGTCTGTTGGGGGTAGACTATTTATTTTATTAATGGCAAGATAGCTTAGGCAAGTTGAAATTTCAAAAAGCACCCCATCTGAATATGACCTGTTTTTGTATAATTTTGCTTGAGTTTAACTTTCTAGAAAACATCTACTTTCCCTTTTAAATTTGACTAATGTGCCGTGTGTAGATGAAATAAACGGTGTATAACCAAACTAGGCACTAGTGGGCAGTCAATCATAAGTACAATTGTTTGAAAATGCATTGTAATACTACTTATTACCAGCAGATGGAAGTGTAGTCATGATCTTTTCAAGTGACTTGCTGAACGACAGTCAACATCGTTGGCTCTTTTTGCATGAGAGCATATGGTTGCACGGTTTTCACCAACTCATAAAATATGCAATTTTTTTTTTTTTTGTAATTCTTAGACTCTGATATGTGCATGTGGTCAAAGCTATATGTATAGGCCTACCATATGAAACACACCATTTGGGCTATCACTATATACAAAGTATATATTTTATTTACTGCAAAAAAATTATAGCAAATTAAAATACTTTGAATATAGTCAGATTTATGTAGTATTTCCTATTACCAAATCATGACAAACCAAATATAAGATTATTAAAACCTATTTATAGGCATTTATACTAAGTGAGCTTGAAACAGCCTTGTTCTTTTTGCAATATTAATGAGAATTTATTTCTGGTAAGAAAATAAATAGGAAAATAAATAGAAAAAAAAGAAATAGGTTTTAATAAACTTGTATTCGATTAATTGTAATCGTGTAATAGGAAATACTAGATATATCTGACTATATTCAAGATGTTTTAACTTGCTATCATTTATTAAATTGTATGACCAGCTACTTATTTAGTCTACTGTTTTGTCAGTACCTACAGGCTACCTGTAAATGCCATATATATTTATATTAGCCTGCCTAACTAATAATGGTAGCTGACTAAGGTCTTATAAACTCATGACCTAGAATACATAGTGACTTGAATGAACAACATCCTGGAGCTGGTAGTCCAGGTGCCCTCTGGCTGTACACCACCTGGTTCTTATGCACATGAATGATACAATGAGCCTGACCGAGCAAACCGTATTACCTCATATGTTTGGAGTCCATCACTGTTTATCATATGACTGTGTAAGTCACCTATCAAAATCATCATTTTAATTTAGGATAAATGGTTTCCAAGTGACAACTTGCACTGAATCACTAAATAGTTAAATAAATAGTTCATAAAATTAAAAAGATGACAAAAGAAATATTTCCCTGGTGAAGAAAAAACAATTCAGTTGGCCAGATCAAGATCATCCTACAGGGGGTAGGCTTATTTGTGTGAAAGTCAACAATCAAGAGAAGACCACTAATAAACACAGTGAAATTTCCACAGGACAGGATATCACAAGTAAACCACTGGTAAGCCCCGAAACCAGAAAGAATTTGCCAAAAACATCAACCAACCAATCAATCAATCAGTCAATAAAGTCCACATGGTTTTGGTTTTGGGAAAAAATCCTATGGATCGATTAGACAAAGATCTACATGTAATGATGGGAAGAGAAGAGCATGGAGAAAGGACAAAACTGAAAGTGTACCACCTCATCTTATGGCATGTGAATGTATGGTTGCTGATGGAATTAGTCCCCATGTATTTATTAATGATGTGACTGCTGACAAAAGCAGGATGAATTCTAAATTGATCAAGGCTGCATAATATGCTCAGATTCAGCCAAATGCTTCAGAAATCATTGAACAGTGCTTTGCAGAGCAAATAGAAAATGATCCAAATTATACTTCAAAAGCAACCCAAAGCAAAGAAAGTTTCGTTTATTGTCATTGTTGAGTACCATGAAATTATACTTGCATCTCCAAGACATAGATATGTGCACACACAAACAGTACTTACATCCAGCCTTCCCAGTATGCCCTCCCATTGACCCACATTGTAATACTTAGCATAGTACACATAATATATTACAAAAGACAAAAATGCACCATATTTATTACTTCATTTCAACTCCAATATACTGCAGTCGACAGCTAAAATAACATGAAGTTTGTCATTGTCCAAATATTTATGGTGCTATTATAGTATCATGGGCCTAGCTTTTTTTTTTCTTTTTTTTTTTTAAGTGCTAGGACAATGATGATAACAGGGCAAACAAATATACAAACAAATAAACAAAGGAAATATTCAGTTTTAACCAGCATTTAAAGTTTAGCAGGAGCCACAGGCAATTAGGAGTGAAGGAGAATGAGTAAGTGAAATGTGAGTACGCTATAACACTTTGCAAGAGTTTGTTCTTGCTAATCAGGTAAGACATTTATTTGTTCTCTAATTTGGTGGGAAGTTAATAAATAATGGTAGATTCCTTCTCGCTGTGGAGTTTGTATTTGTAACTCAGGAGAGAGGATGTTGAGCAAGAGTGCTCCTGACAGCCAGTAAGGTGTCTAACAGGCCAACAGGAAGTGTTGATTATTTTGCCATATATTGTATTTTAGACATATCAGGCAAGAATGGTTAAAAAAGATGAGAATTAATAATTTGAGCACTCTACTTGTCTGATCTGCATCTTTTGAACCTGTGGTGAGGGTGATAGTGATAGTGCTCACATTATCTGGCTTGTACCAAAACTTTTGCAAAAGAACAAAATGCATAGATTAGATAATGAAATGTGGTGAAAATAAAATAAAATAGAAAAACACTGAAAATAACCTCCAATTTTGTCTATGCTATATATTAGCTAGCTAGTTAGATTTAGCAGGCTAGCTGCCTGTATATTGCACCACTACATTAAGCCAGTGGTCTATTGCGCAAGGTCTGCTGTGAGATTACAGCATAGCTATACTTTTCTCCTGAACCTGAACCAGTTTTAAATCTACATCAGCCTTTTCAACTCTCAACCAATCACAGAATGATGGATGCTTTGGAAGTCTTTTAAATTGTAGGTGAAGTGGTTTACATAAGCTGTGTATTGTATCTTCAGTGGAAGCCTTTTAGAAAAAAGAAAGTCAATAACGTGTTAGTGCAGGCTGATTTAATAGGTAATTATCACGACAGCTGTGTATTGATTAGTAAATACATGATACAATAATATGAACCTATATCACTGCACTGTTGTGTTTTACTCCAGTCTGATTGGTCAGAATGTGTTGATTTTTTTTTTATAACAGCAGCTCTGACAAAAGTTCTGCCTTCACAGGTATAAATTAATGCATTCATTCTAACTTGTTATTGTTTCCATAGTAACAACTGTTTCCCATGACTTGTGGCAGATGTTGCATATGATTTAAGTCTGATAGGAAACAAATGTTTTAAAACTGCAGTTATTTAACAAATTGTATAATCATTGATATGGTGAAGCTTTCTGTAAAGACATGTTTATTTAACATTTATGGAAGAAGTCTCCAGCGTCAGCAACAGCCAAAAGTAAAGTTATAGCTTTAAGTCTGTTTTTTTCAAGAGAGAGGGAAAAAAGAGAGCCTGGGGAGGGTTTATAGCTACTGTAAAATAAGAGATGGCAGGAACCTTCTTACATGCACTCCCATGACATACTATAAACTGATAAACTGTGCTCTTTAATTGATTAAAAAATGTATTATAATTTTATGGTTTAAAAGGAATAAATAAATATAATTATAAATAGTTTTAATTATAAATAATTATAAAAGGAATATATATATATATTCTATACAAAACATAGAAATAGAAATAAAACCTGTCTTAAGCTTATTCAGTTTTATCACAGAGTGAACATTTTGCTCCAGATGGTACACTGATAAACTAACAATGACTATGGCTGAATTAAAATATGTGGATCAGTTTCTGCAACAATATAATAATCCTTTAGAGGACTCCTATTATAAGATTATAATAAGGCAAATACTTTATTCTATTGCCAGATAATTCTGCAAATTTTAAGCATTTATTTACAGAAAGAAACAACATTATTTGCCAATAGAATAAACCTTGAAATCATTTTTTTTCTTCACTGTGCACAGTTTTAATATCGCTGTCGCTGAATGTGTATTTTTACATTTATGATGGGGTTTCAGTTTGAGTTTAGTTCATCAGGAGAATAAATTGGAGATAAGGACTATTCTGATATGCTTTCATAATGCTTACAGATCAGAATTTGTAGTATGTGTTTAGCTCTTTATGTAAGGTAAAAGTGAGAACTGTGTTGTCCAGTTAATAAAAGTGCTTTACTTTTCACTTCTGTGCTCTGTTTCTGTGGTTTTTGTCATGTCTCATGTTTTGCACCTGGCTTCTACAGGCACACTTTTGTCTTCACTATGCAAATAATCATAATGAATGTCACTTAGCATACCCAGTCAGATTCTGAGTACATAGTTTATGTACTGTGTGTCATTGAAAGGGTTCATTTCTGAGGAAATGCTCAGCAGTTCATCCGCATCCTGGAAGCAATACAATCAGTAAGACTGTTGTTTCATTTTTATTTTGCCTTTTAACTTAAAGGTCCAAGTACTTACACTCACACTCCCTTGCTTTTTCCATGCTAAATAATAAATAAGATCCTACAATTTTCAAAATTTGGGTTTTTAATCTTGTTAGTCATCACCAGCAAACACTTATTCCTCTTCTTTATTCTTTATTGTTGTCAGTGTGGCAGTGCTTTCTGTCAGATTCACACTGCCACACTGCCACAAAATGCAAAACATGGAAGGCTCTCTCTCTCTCTCTCTCTCTCTGTAGAGGGGCAACATGGCAGCTCCATAGAGGTGGACCCATGCGCTATGTAGATATAAAGGGCTAGTTCTATGTTTATGAAAACACAACAATTCATAGGTATAGGTAATTATACACGGATGAAAACATACTTATGAATGTTATATTCCATTTCTGCTAATATATCTCTAAATCCTACATAGTGAGCCTTTAGTTCTACCTCCTGTGCAAGTTTTGCTTTTGTCCCCATCAGCGTATCTTTGTCAAAACACCTTCCAACAAGCTAACTGCAACTCAGGGTTACGTAAGCAGATTCTAGAGGACACATGAAACCACCTACTTGGGAAAAACAGGTCTATACACTGAGACTTTGGTTGTGCTAGTAAATGAGCATGCACATCTGAGAAAGGATACTGTCTTAAAGTCTGCTAGAGGTTTTATAAATAGCTCTGGTCTCTGGTTACTGCAGCTGTTACTGTGGATGATTCCTGCTTCTTGCACTGTGAGAGAGCTTGGTAAAAACCCAACAAGGCTTGGTAAACTTTTAGCAGTTGAGACATTCATCCCAAACCAGACAAGAACTTACAAGATCTTATTTATATAAAACAACATAAAATTAAAACTATGTTATCAGGGGTGGATAAATTATATATACTCATTAGCTAGCCCCCCAAGCAAGTAGAACCTCTTTGTATTACCCAGTCCCATGTTTTGGTTGCACAGAAACCTAATTGACTAGGCTAAAAAGTGATAGTTAAAATAATCTAATACAACACAGTGAGCTAGTTGGTTAGTTAAGTGCATTAATACAGATTAAGGGGAACTAACTTAATTCCCAGGGAGAGGATGACTCTGTGTAGTCATATAATTATTGTCTATTGTGTTTGCCTTATCCCTCAGAAAAAAAGTCAGCAAGGTGCTGGATGATATTTCGGTAAAACAATTGCGGTGTTCTCTTCTTACATTGCCAAAAGAAAACATTATTCAAATCCCGCTCAATATGTCTGAATGCAAGGTGACGTCTTTGCTCTGCACGTTATTTTCCACATACCTGCTTGTTCCTGATTCTGAAAACAAAATAATCTGTTCTATCATAAAACATATTGCGCCACAGTTGATGTGTGTTGTGCAGCAGGCAGTGGGATTCGGACAGTGGTTTGTCTTCCCCTGACTGTGCATATGCCATGTATATTCCACATCTATGCCAGGTGTTTGTGCTCTAGGAAGGGTCATATATGAAAAAACCTGCATCTTCACATCTCAGTAGTTTCTTGAGACTTGTCTCGCAGTGTAACCTGGATCCTGGTCAAGGTGTGTTAAACCCCTGTGTGGCCTGGTAATTGAGGTGGAAGTCTAGCAGATGCAGGCTGAGCCACCGAATCACTTGCCTGGTACCCATGATCCCCTTGCTGTCAGTGTAGCCCTGCTGGCTTTTTAGATGAGCAGCAGGTGCTAACGAGTCTAAAGCACTAAAGCAGCCCCTTGAGCTGAACGCAGTGTTCTGTCTGTAGCACAAAGATTTTTTCCCTATCTCCTGAAATCCCCCAGGAACAGCTTCCATAAGGACAACTGCTGCTGATTCAATTAACATGAAAGTCCACATGAAACCTAGCTGAGTCCTTAGACTGTGCTGTGCTGCCTATGATTAACATTCTAGGCAGTGAAGTGCTAATAGGCAAGGGAAGTGGTCATTTGTTTCCCAAGGGTGTCTGGATTTGTTACAACTAAGAAAATGCAAAAGACATCAAAGGTGTTTTAACCTCATCCTGTGATTTTGTGCTGCCACTCATGTCTCACTTTAGGCAGATGTGCTTCAATGGAGCATGATCAGTGGTGTCCAGCCCTGAGTGAATACAGCACACAACAAAGCAGGGAATAAAGGGCAGGTGTGGGTGTGTGTGTGTGTGTGTGTGTGTGTGTGTGTGTGTGTGTGTGTGTGTGTGTGTGTGTGTGTGTGTGTGT
>JAQQZR010001186.1:0-11824 GCA_030068235.1 Notoglanidium macrostoma | reverse complement strand
GGGAGGAAACCAGAGCACCCGGAGGAAACCCACGCATGCACGGGGAGAACATGCAAACTCCGCACAGAAAGGCACCCAGGGTGACCCAGGGATCGAACCCAGGACCTTATTGCTGTGAGGCGACAGTGCTATTAATATAATATGATATGATATGATATGAGATGATATGATATGATATGCGTGTGCGCAGGTGCAACCCAACAGGCCCCAAATGTATGTGGCAGCAAGTCAAAATGAAATATAAAAATATACTCCAAACAGGTAAGGTGTAATTGTATTATAAGCCATAGTGATTGGTCTGTTTGTCCTATGTACATCAATTGCATTTAGAGGCTACAGTATTTATTTTATTTCTGTAAGCACTTATTGAAATTATTTGAGCACATTACAAGTACATATTTGCTTACTCTGTATGGTCAAATGTGACCTGTTATACAGAAAAAAAGGGGAGGCCCGAAAAGCAGGTGGGGGTCCTCCACCACCACCACTCACAGAGGCTGAGCAGTTGGCCCTCAGTCAAAACAGTGGGTGCCCTGTGGCTGAAGGCATCTCTGCAGGGACATAAGAGGTCAAGTCAAAATAATACATGATGTGCAGACATCCTTTCTTCACAGTCACATTAGCAGTGCCACTCATTCATTTGATAAACTCTTTACCATAATGAATTATTTTGTAGTGAAGTTATTTTCCTAATGATTTTGCCTTCTCTTAGTCTTGGTTGTCTTTGAGAGCATAATGACAATGAAGTGTAAGGTGACTGGTATATGTTTGGTAATTGCCATTTGGACTCTTGTAAGTTATAATTGACCTGTATAAACCTCATATTCTACCAGTTGATGGTGATGGTGTACTGCATCTGGTGCAGCCTCCTGTGAAGCCAGACCAGCATGCAGTTGTTAGTACTCTTAATACTCCACAGATTGTTCATAATGGGTTTACAGTAAAACAGCAACTTTGTTAATTTCTTTATTACAGGAAAATAATGAAGAAACCTTGTCTGCTTTTACAAAGGAGGAAGCAAGAGAGACACTTATTGAGGTTTACATCTTGAATATAATGTGGTACTATAAAAAACCATGGACTTTCTATGCCTCTAACAGAGTCATGATAGAAATGAAGAGGAGGAGAGTCCAGCCACCTCTCCAACAAACCTTTCCTCAGTAAGATGTTCTGCACTGATTTACAACCAACCTAAGTAAGCATGTACTATGAATGTCAATGTTATTTTCTGTGTATCAATAGCTCCCTGTCAACCAGCTTTACAAGCAGTATTTGGACAAGAAAATCAGCAAATGTAACTTGGAAATTGACCACTTCAAGCTGCAGACCAAAAAGACCAAAACAGAAATTTTACAGCTGGAACATCAGTTAAGGGTGAGTGAAGTGGTCAGAGATGGATGAATTATTGAAGTGTTTGAACAACATAATAATATTCTTTTAATACTTTGTGTACAGGAAATACAGGTGACCAATAAAGACAGTTGAACAAAAACTCTGTTTATTCTTATTATTTTAACATGGTGAGGTGATGTGTCAAATAATGTTTGGATCATTACATGGTTCAGAATGACAGTGTTCTCCTCTAATTGTGGCAATGTTATGAAGAATGACACATGCCACAATAATGTTGCATGCCCTTTCTGGGGTGACCCTGAGACTTTGAAGGCACTGGAAACGGGCCTTGAGCATCCCTATAGTCGGAGAAAGTCAGGGTTAGTTGAAGTAAACCTGCTGGGGGGCAGGTTAGCTTCACGGAGTGTGTTGTCGTAGTAACTCACTCAGAATTAATCTAAACTCGCTTTGTGAAACCGATAACCCAGAGTTTTCGTTAACTCAGGGTATACTTACTCTGAGTTTTCACTAAGCCCGCTTTCTGAAACAGGGCCCTGGACTCAGACACAGTCTCAGTGTTTGAGTATAGCCTGAAAATATTTGTTTTGTCAAACCTTTTGTTAATAACCTTTTTTTTAGATAAAAGAGCAGATCTTGAGGGTTCTCAAACATATAGTGTTTTGATAAACTGGGATAGTTGGATGCTGTGGCCCCCTCACTCTCACAAGTTCACTAAGGTTTGTTGGCAGTGGAGTGGCTGGCTGCTTTATGTCCTAGGGCACCCTCATGTCTGTATTACCTTCTGGCTTTCCCTTTTTGTTATGCTGTCATAGCTAGTCTTGCAGTACCTGCTTGCAGTCCACACATGATATATACTGTTCTTAACCATTATGTGACAATAAGAATGCCTAACCATCTGTTTTCTCTTTTCCTTCCCTCTCTTTCTGTCTGTCTGCTGGGCTGCATATGCTAGTCCTGAAATACCAGTGATCCTGACCCCCTCTGCTTTCTGGACATGCCTGATCCATCCTGATGTCCTATTTATCGTTGGAGTTATCATCACTTGAAAACTACTTGCTCCTGTTGAGGATGGCCCCATATGAGCTGCCTCAAAATTCACCTAAAACTGTGAAGATGGCATTGGACTGCTGTTGACATGAGAGATTCTGCTACAATGGCATAGGACCTAAATTACCACAAACAGTCTTGAACTCAAAACTCCATCAGTGAATCAGTTGAAACAGAACAGACTATACTGTATGTAAACTATATTGACTTGTGTGCCACACAACTGTACTTTTTTGGATATAATATATAAAAAATATAAAAATCCTCCTCTCACCTCCCCTTCTTGGGGGTGGAATGTCTGTGCATGTCTTTCTCAACCTTAGGTCCTGGGATTTTAAGGGTTCTGTTCAGTATTTTAGCTGTTCATAGAACTGTGCATTTCTGGACAGAAACTTAAGTTGTAACTGGAATCTGTTGGAGCTACTCTCCAAGTTTGACAGCCACATATTACCATTGGGACTTTGATACTTCTCAGTCTTCTCATGTGCCTTCTTCCTGATGTTACTGTCAGCTGGGATTGCTACATCTATCACAACTGCTGTTTTCTGCTCCTTAACAACCACCACTATGTCTGGTTGGTTATCTCCGTTGTTAGTAACCACTTTCAGTGGTGTCTCCCATCAGGCCTTGGGAACTTGTAGCCCACACTTGGTGCAGATGTTTCTGTACAATATCCCTGACACTTGGTTATGTCTTTCTGTGTATGCTGTCCCAGCTTGCATTGGGCCTGTTCTTGTGCAGCCATGATCAGATCCTCTGTGCTGTCCTTCAGGCCTGCTTTTTCTAGCCATTGGTAGGATTTCCTGATGTCAGCCACTTCCTCTATCTGCCAGTGGTACATTACATTGATGGGTTTGGTCTTCCATGATGCTTTCTCATCCTCCTCACTGTCCTCTGTATTCTGCTGCCTGAGACACTCTTTCATCAGTTCATCCTGTGGGGCCATCTTGATGTATTCACAGATGTTCCTTTTTTCATTCTGGATAGTGGATCTGTAACTCACTAATTCTCGCCCCCCTTCTATCCATTGTTCGTAGAGTCTCAGGGAGCTGAACTTTGGGTGGAACCCTCCATGCACTGTGAGTTTCTGTGTCTTGACGTCAGTGACATCTATTTCCTTCTGTGGCCATCTTACTATTCCAGCTAGGTATCTTATGGTTGGTAGGGTGTACCTCTTGATCTTATTCCTCACATTGAGCTGGCTTCTAAGCACCTGTCTGACCCTCTGGGGATATTTGGCTGTGGCTCATCTCCTTGTAACTTCATCCTGATTCCCACTGACCAGGTATCCATATCCACTCTTTGTAATGATGTGGCTGAGTGAGTTCAGGCCTCAGTAGGGAGCAGTGTATCACCTTGGTATTTACTGTACTTTATGGTGACTTGTGCTTTTTGGTGACATATATGTGCCTTGGAATTGTTTTCCACAGCTGCACTGAGTTCTTTATGAAAGTTATCAGGGCCTTGTTAGCCTTGTATAGTGCTAAGCATTCTAGTATCCACATGAGAGGCATCATAGGCCTTCTTGTAGTCAATCCAGACTGTACTTAGGTTGGTCTGCCTAGTCTTATAGTCTTGACTAAGACTAGGCATATTTATAGATTCATAAGTTTATAACCAGAAGTTATATACTTCTGTGAAACTGCTTTGTGACAATGTTCATTATTAAAACCACAATACAAAATTGAATTGATTTGAACACGTGATTATTAGAAAGTTTTACAGACATTTTGAGGACTTTATGAATGTTAAACACAGGTCCTCTGTAGGTTTTGAAATGACATTGCGTTTATGACATTCTCAAGACATTAAAAATAATGTTCATATGTTCCTGACTATCAACTTTTTTAGAAAAAGGTATTATTAAAATTATTATTAAAAAGAGCAGGTGTTCTGCCTTTTTTCCTGACATGCTACTGCACATGTGCAAATAAATTTTACATCACTTCAGTGCTCTTGTTTGACAGTCTGACAATAGGAGTTTACCTTTCACTATTTTCATATTTTATTGATATTTTTGATAATATAATTTGTACTAAACAAATCTAGGTGATTTTTATGAAATTGTCAGCAGATTATTATAGCATGAAAATAGTTTCATAAAAAGAAACTATGAAATAGATCTCTCATAGATAATAAGTATAGGAAATTTTGATAGAACAAATATTGATTTAAAAAAAGTCCATTTAAAAAAATGTCCATTCAAAAAAAAAATCATAACTACAAATTGCGCTATATGGGTAAAGCCCTTACATCTGCACCACATTTCTCCTCCCCCACAATTTCATCTGTTTTAACAGTTTTACTGCACGAGTCTTCACTTAGTAGTCCAGTGTGTCTGTTGTTAACATGATAGGTGATGTAATATCAGACATTTTCAGGCAAGCACAAGGTTCCCTGTAAAATTCAAGCTATCCTGCTTAAAATAAATTTACTGCAGTGGACTGAGACATCAGCTTGGTTTTAACAGGTATGAGGAAGAAATGTATGTTATTGAGTATAAAATGGGATTAATGTTAAGTTTGCCTTACCAGATTTTTTATATAATTTGATATCAAATATAGTGTGTGTGTGTGTGTGTGTGAGAGAGAGAGAGAGAGAGAGAGAGAGAGAAGCATTTGTGATAACTTGAATGAGGCCGTCTAGAGTGTAGCTAGTGGATGATGCTAGTTAGCTAAATGCATTTTTTGACAGGAGTGTTAGCAGCAAGACAGATTTTTTGTGAATTTCCTGTAAAATACCTGTTTGTATTTAGTATAATTGATAGCTATACATTAAATGTATTTAGTTTTTAAAATTTTATTTAGTTTTTAAAGCATAATCTGATATGTAAATGAAGGATAATATTAAGTTTTCGGTCAGCTATGTTCCAGCTCCATACTTGAAGCTTGTGCCATTTCACCACAGTGCTCCACAACAGTTTTGCCTGTTTTAATGTTTTTACAGCAGGAGTCGTTACTGTGAATCTATGGGTGTACCTTCGCCATCCTCAGCATCCTCCTCTACGAAGGTAGGTGATATTAGCTATTTTTTTTTAAATGTACAGTGTTTGAACTATCCTGCTTATAAAATGTTTACCACCGTGGACTGAGACAGCAACCTGGTTTTAACAGGACTGACAAAGGAATGAAAGTTAACCAGTATGAACTGGCATTAATGTTAAGTTTGTCTCACCAGATTTGTTTATATCACATGGCATCAACTGCAGTCTGTCTCTGTGGTGTGTGCCTATTGCTAATTTCAGTTGCATGCAGTAATGCCCATCATGAAGTGACCAACCTTGCCATAGACAATATAATTGCTGTGAGACTGAAGAACTGTCCAAGTCATGGATTCTCTCAGAAGGAATTAAGATGTTTTTATGTTGAAATCCTCAACAATGTGAACAGTTACAGGAATGCCGTTTGGAATTATGTGCATTCTTACCTGCATGGGCCATAACACCTATTCCACTCATGCCATGTGACAGAGTAAAATTACTCCAAAATTACTGGACATTACTTTCCATATCAGTGTTCTCACTATTGTTGCATACAACCAAACCTGCAGTATGACATTCACCCCTTGAAAACTCACATTGCTTTCTTTCTGCATACTGTAGTTCTTAAAGGTTTGTAAACCCTTTTGAATTTCCTATATTTCTGCATAAATGACCTAAAGCCTCATCAGATTTCCAATTACACAAATAAGATAAAAAAAAATTAAACTGCTTTCATATTCCGTTGTGCAGCTATAACTGCAGCTAAATGTTTCTGATAACTGTTGATAAGTCCTGCACATCAACTTTGAGGAATTTTAGGCCATTCCTCTGTACAGAACAGCTTCAACTCTGGGATGTTGGTGGGTTTTTTCACATGGACTGCTTGCTTCAGGTCCTTCAGCAACACTCCTGTTAGATTAAGGTCAGGACTTTTGACTTGACCATTCCAGAACATTAACTTCATTCTTCTTTAACCATTCCTTTGTAGAATGATTTGTGTGCTTAGTGTCATTGTCTTGCTGCATCACCCACTTGCTCTGATTAAGTTCACAGATATCACGACATTTTCCTTTAAAATTCTCTAGTATAATCAAGCTGTCCTGGCTCAGATGCAGCAAAAGGAGCCAAAACCATGATACTAGGGTTTTCAGTTGGGCTCCCCATGTAACACAGTTGGGATAAGGTTCTTATTCTGGAATGCAGTGTTTTACTTTCTCCAAATGTAACATCTCTAAACCAAAAGGTTATATTTTTGCCTCATTCATCCACAAAATATTTTTCCATGTTATCTTTAGCCTCAGTGATTTCACTCCTATTAATCTGGTCAGTGTGAAGTCATATCCAGCAGTGGTTTAACAACTCGATGAAAACAACCTGGCAGAGACATCAACTGTATAAAATAATTTATACATTTGATGTGTGGAGATAGTAACTAATCATATTGGATATGTAATTCTGATATCTTGTTGTTGTTGCATAAAAACAGCAATTTAATAATAACTAGATGTGCATTTCCTGAAGGAAATATTAGTGCTTGCAAAGAAAAAAGAAAAAGTTCAAAATAGAAAGAGAGAGAAAGAAAGAAAAAAAAGAGAGAAAAGAGATAAAGTAAATAGGTGTGGAAGTTAGATATTAACATAAAAAGAAGTAGATAGATAGATAGATAGATAGATAGATAGATAGATAGATAGATAGATAGATAGATAGATAGATAGATAGATAGATAGTGAGTGTGTATGTGAGTGAAAGTAATTGAATTTGGGGGTGACTAATAAAGAAATAAAATAGATGGGGAAGCTAGACAAACTATCAGTTAGGAATTGAAAAATAAATTCAAGTCAAAGGTAGAAAAGCGAGGGATAAAAAAAAGAAAGCTGGAGTGATAGAGAGATGAAAAGACATGGACTGCTTAGAAGAACTGCCCAGAACATGTGTAGTAACTTTGGAAGTATTACTTTGAAAACTGTTGAATGGGAGCAGTTTGAAAAATTTCCCATTCAACCTCTATGGAAAATAATGGAGGGATAAAAAAAGAGGGATTTTATCTAGCATAAAATCCCTAGGAGCAGTTAGGCCCCGAAAAATAAATTGAAGTCAATGGGAAAAAAGCAAGGGGTGAAAAAAAGAATGGAGTGATAGAGAGATGAAAAGACATGGACTGCTTAGTACTATTGCCCAGAACACGTGCTGTAACTTTGGATGTATTCTTTTGAAATCTGACGAAATGGGAGCAGTTTGAAAAATTTCTTATTCAAACCTTAAACTGGTGTTCCAAGTAAGGTGTCCAGTATGTAGAGGTGTTCCTTATTTAGTGGTGCATATGTGCATTCATTCCTAATAAAGTGACCAGTGCATGCAGATGCTCCTAATAAAGTTACACATACAAGCAGCCATTCCTAATAAAGTGGCAGGTATGTGTTTGCATTCCCAGTAACATGACCTGTACATGTATGTGTTCTTAATAAAGTGGTATGTACGTGTAGGTGTTCCCATTAAAGTGGCCAGTATATGCAAGCATTCCTAATGGAGTGGTAGGTTCGTTCATGTGTTCCTATTAAAGTGGCCAATACATACAAAGAGGGTGAAGCAGGTATACTCAGAAGCTAGAGGATAAATTCATATAAACATCAATCAGGAGTAAAAATATTAGCGTACATGCAGCGTTTATACTTTCAGGCATATGTAAGATGGGGGAGAGTGAGCAGTGAGTAAAATATCAGACTTACAACAACATAGTTGGTACATATTGTGCTCAATATTACTGTTATATGGTTACATAGTCGATGACCCTGGGAACCATGGCAGAGTTGGCATTCATTAGTATACTTACTGTTAAATAGGCTGGCATTCAATATACACAGATATATGCTGCATGATGAGTACAGAAGGAAACTGTGGATAATAGCTTTGTTGTAATGCAGCAGTAGGAGGAACATGGTGTTCTACATCCCAAAATGGAGTCTAGAGCAGAAGGTGAAGAAAAAGAGACATAGTGAGTGGATACACCTGTTCTAGTAGGTCTTGCAGATAGCAAGATAGGTCTTTCATGCATATATATATATACTGTATATATATATACACACACATACACACACATATAAAAGTATAATTTATGATGGTTTGGACAATGTTATCACAACAATTACCATTTGCAGGCAACTTTTCTTTTTTCAAGTTGCAGGCAACTTTTCAACTTTACGAAAGAGTAGACACGTTAGTAAAAATAACAAATTACAGTTGTAGACAACAAAAATTACCCTAACACTGTTTTGAAAAGAGGAAAGCAGGAAGATTCAAGTAGGCTCATTTATAATTGCAGCACTGTTTAAACATATGTTTTAGTCTGTGCTCACTTCTATTTGAAGCTGCAGCAGTCCCTACATCTCTGCGATTCATGCTGCTGCCAGTTTCTGCTTGGTCTTCTGTAGAGAACACACTGACCATTTAAACCAGACATTCATGCAATGCCTCTTGACGAAAGATTTAATAGCTTGACACAAGTGAGCAATAACTTACATTTTTAGGCTTTGTTGATCCCTCTGCACTGTCATGGTGCTTCCATCCAATTCAAGGTGCGGTGTATATCTTTTTGCTACCACTTTCCATGCTGGTAATGTGGAGAAGTCATTTCCTTCAAGCATTTTCCACTAGTAAAAACTGGTTTCAAACATGCTTTCAAGTTTGTACTCAACCTTATATTTTATAAGGTCCTTCAACCTCTAGGTTTTATTATAGTGCTTGCAAACAGCTACACTGTTATCCCTTGGCTTCTTCTTGTTGTATCTTTTATTGCCAGTTTCTACTAGACCTGTTGTAATGGAGAAGTAAAATCTTACATTTCAATATCATGAATGTTGATTGTATTTTAACATATGTGACCGCACATCATTACCAAATTAAATTTTGTCTTTAGCTTATATTTTACTTATGTTACATGCTTCTAACTGCTGCACCACTGATATACTGTGAATGACTTAGTTACACACAGAAACGTTTATTTCTGACCAGTTGTGGATAAAAAAATATTGAGAATATAATTGTATCTTTACCAATATTTGCTGATAACACACTTCCTTATGTAGCTATGTGCTTTTAGTGATCATTACCTGTACCTGTAATTCCCCTTTTTTCTTATTGTGATTAGCACTAACATTAGCATTGCATTAAGTTAGCATTTGATACAGTTAATAAGTTACATACTGTTTATCTACCATCTAAGTAGTATATTAGATTTTCCTTTGCAGATGTACTTTGTATTGTAGCTAGAGTTTGATACTCTGATGTTGCTGTAAAGTTTTTTTTAATTGCTATTCAGTTACTGTACAACGTTACCATTAGTTTGCTAATCTTAGAGATTTGTAGTTATTGACCACTATCTAGTGGGCATATTTCATATAATCAATTACAAATATGCATTGCACTCCTGCTAGAAGACTTAGGCCAGGTTGCGAACACCAGAATTAATATTACTGTCTAATAACCTATGTGCAAGTTTCTTTCCTATATTAATTTTCTTAATTTGTTTTAGTGAACTTTTCATAGTAAACTGCAGCAAAGTGTACTGAATATTAATATTTGTCATAAAATTTTGATTGATGTTTTTCTACGTCTATCATTACAGATCCATATACTGAACTATTACATAAGTTCTTCACACAAAATGAACACCAGATTTCATTCATACTTTTTTCCTTATTCTAAAGTTGATATAATGGGTTATGGCAGTGTAAATTAGGTGATGGATTGAGTAAATTAAATTATGTTTTTAGAACACCTGAATGTACACAGTATTGCTGGTCAGAAATGAAGATATTGTCCAACAACGTATTCTTCTTTGTGGTGGAAGTGGCAATGAGACATGTGAAACCTCTAGACTGGAACAACTCAAAGATTGGCTTCCTTCCATAGGCCAGTAAGTCCTCATTAAAGTCTCCATACACAGTAACTGGGCCATCAGCAATAACATGTAAAGAATCCAATAGCTGACAGAGATTTATCAAAAATAGGTTTGTGTTGTAATCTGGTGGTCTGTACATTACTGCAATTACTACATTACTGCAATTAGTACCTAAACAGGGGCCACAACTTTTAATACCAGGAATTCAAGGTCAGTCACACCCTGTGTGTATTGGATATGATGGGCTTGAACATGGCTTTTAGCAAATGCAGCAACTCCACCACCATTTCTGTTGGATAGATGAGAATACGTTGAATAAGAGACTTGTCTGTTGTACTTGTACATATGATTATTCTCCAGCTCGACATTTCCAGGGGTAAAGGTACAATAAGTGTGTTTCTGTGAAACAGAATATCTGCAAGACATATTTCATGGTGTTGACATCGTGGTGTTGACATTGAGCTGGTAATCTCTCTGTGTTATGGTGGATCAGTGATCGATATGATGATGAACGGATGCGGGGGAGAGAGTGAAGAAGGGGTCTAGCATTTTCAAATTCTGCTTTTTGCATATTTTCCAGTGAAGTTGTGATTTCTGGATCAGCATATATTTTGTTTTCATTGAAATCAATTATGTGCAGTCCGTGCAATGAGCTAGTTCTACTGAGAGCAACAAATGCCATACCTGGTTAAAAAATTCGATGTGTTACAACTGAAGGGTCTAGCCTAGGGCATCAGGGCTAGTAACATTACTGACATACCAGTCGTGTAGGAAATGGTAGAGTAAATACACTACCCGAAAGGACACTCATACACACACAATGTACCACCAAATATGTTATAATTTATTGTGTTGTCATGACAATGAACAGTGCTTACCCACCATCATCCAGAATACAAACAAACAGGAAAAAGAGGACAACATACACTATAGGTGATAGTGGCTTACTGAAACTAAAAGAAAAATGAAAAGTCTAGCTACTCTGTTCTGACCTAGCCGATAAACAAAAGATACAAGACTTTGTGCTCACCCCTTTTCTAATGTATCTAAACAGATGTCAGCCTATGTGGTGCGAATGTATAGGCGCGCCCAGGTATTCCCTATCCAGTACTCAGCGGTGGCACACCTGTTTGGGGGACGGAACCGTGCTCTGCAAGCCACCCTGTGTGATATCACACACACACACACGCTTATTTACAATGAGTCCCAATCGACACAAAATTGAAGAGCAACAAACTGCGACCGCAAAACTGTTTCTATCATGATACAAGGCACAATATATATTGGTATATCTATAATCGCTCGGGGAATGACCGCACGAGCGAAGCAACAAATATCACTCCCATCTGTCGCCTTTGTTCTTCCCCCCTTCTTCTGATTTCCGCCAGCTGGTTTAAAAACCTGAAGCTCCTCCTCCTCGGCACAGGGATTGGTCACCTAATAACAATAATTTGACAATACAACAATATAACAATAAATTGGACTATATCCGACTCCAGCGGACTACCCAGCGCGAGTTCAGAAATTGCTGTGTCATTGTTTTCACG
>JAQQZR010001185.1:0-11824 GCA_030068235.1 Notoglanidium macrostoma | reverse complement strand
ACTTTCACTGAGGACGCCTCAGCTGCAGATTAGAGAGAAACACCTCAGGATGAATTACTACAGAGGCTAATAAACAATTAAACACATTAAGTCTTGCTGAAGTCTAGGGGTGACGGGGCTTTCTAGGTTCTAGGCTTTGGAATGATCTCCATATTAGATCTTCTCCCTCTGACATTTTTAAATCATGTCTAAGAACCCATTTCTTTTCCTCTGCTTTTTTTTGTGTGTAATTGTAAGTGAGGGTTGAGGTTACTGTATAATTATTAAAGGTCTGTTTATTTTGACTGCCATTTCTATCTTGATTGTTTATGTATTATTATTATTAGTAGTAGTAGTAGTAGTAGTAATAGTATTGTATATCACTACTGGGTGAACTTTTGTTGTTTAAATTGTGCTTTATAAATAAAATTAACTTGATTTTATCAAAACAAACATGCAACAATAAAGCAGAAGCACAGTGTGTGAGAAAGAGAGAGAGAGAGATACATGTTTCAGTTTCCTTTATAAACCTTAGAAACTACTCTAACTGCATAGGAAATACATTACACTACATTGCATTTTAATGTTTTGATCAAAATTGACTTTTTCTACATATGTCTAAAACCTAAAATCTCAGTTTCTACCTGACCTGCATTCATGAAATTTTACACATTTATTCTTTTCCTTAATTAAAAGAATATTATAGAACATTTTCCCAAAATTATTCACTGCCTGTCCAAAAAAAAGGTCACCACCTGGATTTAACAAAGCAAATAGGTAAGAGCCTCCCATTGGATAATTACTGCATGGATGATTATGTTTCAGCTGGCAACAAGATATTTAACCCAAACTGACGCAGTGAGTAGCTTCTCATTTCTTAAACAACCATGTCGGAAGACACATCCTGTGTTCATGGAAAAGATGTTAATCTGTTTCAGAAAGATCAAATTATTGGCATGCATCAATCAAAGAAAACATCGAAGGAGATTGCTGAAACTACTAAAATTGGGTTAAGAACTGTCCAACGCATTCTTTAAAACTGGAAGGATAGTGGGGAACCATCATCTTCACGGACGTAAAAAATCATAAAAAATCAACAGCTGAACTCACGGCTATGTTCAACAGTAACAGTAAAAGCATTTCCACATGCACAATGTGAAGGGAACTCAAGGGACTGGGACTAAAAGCTGTGTAGCCTCAGTGAGGCTAATCAGGGAAAAAGGCTTGGAAAAAATGGAAGAAGGTCATGTGGTCTGACGAGTCCAGATTTCCCCTGTTCCAGAGTGATGGGCGCATCAGGTTAAGAAGAGAGGAACATGAAGTGATGCAGTCATCATGCCTAGTGCCGACTGTATAAGCCTGTGGGGGCAGTGCTATGATCTGGGGTTGCTGCAGTTGGTCAGGTCTCGGTTTAGCAACGTTATGTGCCCAAAGAATGAGGTCAGCTGACTACCTGAATATTCTAAATGACCAGGTTATTCCATCAGTGAATTTCTTCCTCCTTGATGGCACGGGCATATTCCAAGATGAAAATGCCAGGATTCATCAGGCTCAAATTGTGCAAGAGTGGTTCAGGGAGCATGAGACATCATTTTCACACATGGATTGGCCACCACAGAGTCCAGATCCCATTGAGGATCTTTGGGAGGTGCTGGAGAAGAATTTGCGCAGCGGTCCGACTGTACCATCATCACTACAAGATCTTGGCAAAAAATTAATGCAACTCTGGACAGAAATAAATGTTGTGACATTGCAGAAGCTCATGGACACGATGCCACAGCGAATGCATGCCATAATCAAAGCTAAAGGCGGTCCGACGAAATATTAGTGTGTGACTTTTTTTTTTGGACAGACAGTGTAACAAGGCATGTTATTTTTTGTAAGACCTTCTTCACAGTCAAATTAAGAATTAATTGTCAACATTAAAAGCTTAGATTTGTTGATTTGTTTTGTTAAGTATGTACATCTTTGCATAGTTAATTAACCTAAGCCTTATTTTCATAAATAAATGTAACTTTATAATGATCTAATATAAATTAGGTCAATATAAATATAAATAGAGTTTATATTTTATATATTTATGAAATTGTGTTGTAGCATGCTGTGTGATGTGATTAGAGGTTGTGTGGTCCTACCTTCAATGTTCAGCTGGAGATTATAATTGTCTTTAGTAGTCCCGTTTACATCAAAGGTCTCTAAAGTGTATGTTCCAGAGTCGCTCCTCTCTGCACTGGTTAGTATCATAGTTTTATTATCATTAACAAAATGCCATCTTGGGAGAGTTGAATTTGGTGGGTTACTATGTGTTTTTCTATATTTTAAAATTAAAGGACTGTAATTTGTCTCGTTTATAATGTTTAGGTTAAACGCATCCTCCAGGGGCATTTGCAGGTGCAGTCGATGTCCCAGAGCTACATAACACTGATTACTCTCAGTAAATCTACAGACAACAGGATCCTGAAACAGCAAACCTGCAGAGGAAGAAAATATCAGGAACATTCTTAATATTATTACACACTATTATTATTATTATTATTATTATTATTATTATTATTATGTTACAGACTCCATTATTACAGGAGATCTGGATTCAGTACTTCAGTACTATTTGTGTGTGTGTGTGTGCAGAGCAGGTCATAAATAACATTTCTACAAATTGTTCTGGAAGTCTTTCTCTGAAGATTATGTTCACAACGAAATGAACATTTTTCATCCGAATCAAATATAAATTCTATATGCAATACAAAATAACAAAGTATACAAATATTTTTTTTTTTTTACCAACAGAGGTACTGAAATTAGGGATGTCCGATCCTGCCAATCCAGCATATTTACTAAATTGTGAAGCTGTATTAGTATGAAAGCACAGAGGTCATACCATCTTGCATGCTGCAGACACCTGTTGGCCACTGTACCTTCTAATATGCAACTGGAAAGGGAGTGTGAGGGAGGGGGCATTCAGTTGGCTGCAAATCTGCAACCGCACCGCTAGAAAGCTAAATGTCCAGAATGTCTTATTTCTTTCCTAACAGAAGTACTAAATATAGGGATGTCCGATCGTGGGAGTCTAGCATATTTACTTAAATTGTGCAGCTGTATTAGCCTGAAAACACAGAGATCATATCAGACTCAGTATCAGCTGATGATACTCAGTATTAAAGAACTCAGATTGGATTTAGGGGCAGGAACTGAATCAGTAAATATTTTATTAATTTCCAAGATGAGTTTAAAAAAAAGGCATTGTGTATATTAAGCTAGTTCAGAATACTGTTCTAACTAACATCACAGGGCACTTTATTAGGAACATCTGTACACCCACTCATTCATGCAGTTATATACTCAGCCAGAAGGGGTTTAATGACAGATAAATGGTATAACAGACTGATGGGGTAAATTATAAAGAGATAACAGACAATGAAAGTTTAATAGAGTTATTAATTTTCTAATCACTAATAACCTTTTATGTCAACAACCGCTCAACTAAGTAAAGAGAAACAACAGTCCATCATTATCCAGTCTCTTTTAAAGTCATAAAAATAAAGAAAAAAATTGAATTAGTTGGTGTGTCCCAACTTTTGACTGGTGTGTGTGTATATATATATATATATATAGCTTATTACAATCCATTTATTACATTATCACATTATAAAGGTACTTAAAGTCTTTCCACTTTAACATGACTAAGTTTATTGAAATATACTGCAAGTAGCTTAAAATTAGGCTTAAGCATGTCTAAAAGCATTCTTAATGAATCACGACGTTTGAGATTATAAAACCTACCCATGGTAGCTTGTGTGAAAATCAACAGGATCCCAAAGATGACCTGGATTCTCATTTTGCCCAGAGAATAATCCTCTCTCTGTACTTGCTAGAGATCTTGGTCATGAGTGATGAGAAACTACTATAGCAAGATGAAGCTCCTTTTACAACACTCATAATGCTTCATGAGAAATAGAGGAAGCGCCACAGTCATTTTTATAAAAGTTCACTTCCTGTATTCTAATTTAAAAGAGAAAGAGATGGACAGAATGCAACACTGAGCATTTTCTGTAGTTACAGTAGGAATGTCGATGTGTGGTTAGCCGGTCCATTAAAGAAAAATTGTTGCTAAAGACAAAAACAGCTCAATATTCCTGAGCAAAATGTGTTTTTTGTTTTTATTAACAGAAAATATTTCATTGTGCACTGCCTAGCTCCTTTGACTTGTAAATGAGAACTTATCACTTGTGCAGTTAATTAACACTGTAATTTGGTTGTCTGTGGATTTTTTTTTTTTACTTATACTTACATGATCTATAAACATTTCACAACAGCCAGGTCGTTTGGGGCTCATTACGGTCACAGAAGCTGAACCGTGATACAGGACCACGGAGTCTGATGTTATATCACTGTTTATGTCTATACCAGATTAGAAATTGATCCTGTCCGAGGTAACCAGGGACAGTAAATATGTATTACAAAGTAATGCAATTTAAATTAAAGTGAGTGACATCTTAATGTGAAAATTATGAAGCAAATCTGTCTCTATACAGTTTAAGCAGTGCAAACACAAACACTTAAATTGGCCAAACAGTTTTGTGTTAGAAAAAAATATTAACACTATTTATTCTTTATTGCATTTTAATTCTTTTGAATATCCTTTGTACTTTCCCCTGTACATGAAAAGCTTTATGAACGCTGATTTCTGGACAGCTTCTGCACTCCAGACATAGATCCTCTAAATCCTGTCACAAAAATCTCCGGTGTCACAAAATTCAAAACATATCATCCTGAGTGGACTGATTTAATAACGGAAGTGAATAATGTACTTAAATTATTAAGAGTCATGCATCAATAGGAACTGGATCAAGTTTTTACAGAAAAAAAAAACTATTCAACACAGACATTTTTCAACTTTCACACATACACTTAAAATTAGATTTATATAAAAAAAAAAAATGTCTACAAAATTTATTTCTACGAAAGCATGACCGTAACAGCAGTGTCTAAGCATTGCAGTATATTAGAATATTACAAAAATAAAGCTTAAGAGAAACAACTCCAAAGAGCACTAGGTTCATTAGAAATATGCAGGAATCATGCGGGTGGTTTAGGTTTTAAAAAGTCAATGTGGATCGCAAAAATTTAATTTGCTTTCTGTTACAGATGGCTATACATTTCTGGTGGTTCAGGGTGAATGAGTTGCTGGCATGGAGGAGAGCAATCATGAACTGCTTCTTCGGTTTCTGTTCCAGATCTGTGGAAGGAAATGACACTCAGGCGATCAGTGGACTTACATCAGCTTCAGACATTACATCTTCTAGCTGCTCATGCTCTTCTGTCTTTACATGTAATACTCTATGCTTATACATGTTAATGTGTATGTAAATGCATTAAGTTCCAAGCTTGTAAGTATTAAAATCTTACTATCAGTTATCTATCAGCTTCCTGCCCATTCTGGTGTAGATGTACGCTCCCACTAGCAGCGACAGCAAGATGATGACTTCAATAAGCCACACGGACACAAACACCATGAATCCTGAGTGACCTTGAGATAGAGATAGAGAGAGAGAGAGAGAGAGAGAGTTTAATGTTTTGTTATCCTACCACAGGTTCATGTTGATATCCTGAGTAAAACACATTGACATGAGTATGAAGAGTTTGCTATATGACATTGCTGCTCTGATTTACTGTGTCTAAAAGCACTGTAATCTAGAATTTGTGCCAAAAAAGTTGAGAAGTAGCCATCCTATTTACTGTGTTTTGGTCTGTAAGTAATCATTAGTCTCAGGGGGAGAGTTAGCACATACAGGAATTTTAGAAATTCAGAAAAATAGAGGAACTGAAAGTCTTACCCTTAGTAGATTGTGAAGTGGTCTCTGCAGAAATAGAATAAAATCATCATATTAAGCAGATTATCTAATGGAAAAGCAGCACTAGAAACTGCTGATAATGAATCCTTCTTTAAGAAGGCGTTTCCTAGCCATTGCCTTTTGCTTTATTTATTTTATTTAATTGTTTGTCTTTATCTCTCCCTTCATCAAACACATACAATAAGGATGTGACCAAATACAAGTATATTAATCTGAATGAACAGGATGAACATGTTCCAAACAGATATTAATACAGATAAACATAGGAACATTTCCTATTTCTTTTTTTTTTCTTTTCTTTTTTTTTAATGCTTTGCAGAAAGTTTCACATCTGTATGAGACTAGAAGAGGATCTCTGTTATAGCCGAAAAAGCACAGATGTTTTCTTGATTAAACAATAAACAGATGACATTTTTTAAAAAAAAACTATTTTGCAAGGCTCTCCCTGAAGATAGTGTTTATGGTGAAATGAGCATTGACTAAATGGGTCTATATAGGCCCCATGGACGGGAACTATGGAAGACCAACATCCACACTAACTAAGAAGCAGCTCTTGGCCCAATATACTCAAACATCAATAGAAGGATGGAACTTGAAAGACTACAACCAAAGTCTGGGAACACTACAGCTGGTGGATAAGATGCAGTCCCCAGCACAGACAAGAATATAAAGACATTGTTCATTTGGAAGCAATGAACTCCTCCATGGACTGTACCACCGGCACATAAAGGAAGTAGCTGACATCAAGAAATCATCAGTGGTTAGAAAAAGCAGGTCCGAAGGACAGCACTGAAAGGCATAACCAAGTGGTGGTGATAGTGTACGGAAACATCTGCGCCACGTATGGGCTAGAAGTTCTCACGTCCCGATGGGAGACACCACCGAAAGTGGTTGACAACAACCGAGCTAAGATCCTGTGGGACTTCAAGTTCCAGAAAGATAAGCAGCTGCTGGTCAGCCAACCAGACACAGTGATGGTTGATAAGGAGCAGAAAACAGCAGTAGTGATAGATGTGGCAACCCCAGCTGGCAGTAACATCAAAAAGAAGGATGAGGAGATCAAGAAGTACCAAGGCCCCAAGGAACAACTGGAACAGATGTGGAAGGTGAAGTCTAAATTGGTTCCAGTGGTAATATTAAATGACTCTCCCAAACTCGAAGAGTGGATCCAACAGATTCCAGGTACAACAACTGAGGTCTCTGTACAGAAATGGGCAGTTCTAGGAACAGCTAAGATACTGCGCAGAACTCCCAGGCCTCTGGTAGAGAATACGCACACATATACACATACATACCACCTCCATTTAGGTAGGAGAGAGGGAGATCTTAAGGGAAAAATAGCGTAAGGTGGCCTGACAATATCTGATTCATGAGCTTATTACTGTTGTCAACCGGGGGTCATATTATGATACTTGATATATGTTAATACAGTATATACTCGTTCTTGTGGCTCGGCTGTTTGACACGCACTTCGATCTTGCACCTTCATGCAGCAGTCATTTAGCTTTTAACTCGGCTAATGCTTGCTAGTTGGTCTAATTCATACATCTGCAAATATGAGTCGTAAAAAAAAGAAAGTTGACCACAAAAACCGTGATGTCCAGATGAAATGGGAACAGATCTTTTTAGTGAATCATGGGGAAACATCTGAAACAAAAACAAACAAGGGAAGCACACTCAATTACAAACACAAACACAAACGAATCAAAATCCTACAAATCAACACTGACAAGATAACCAACAATCTAACAGAACTCACACACTACATTCAATCACATAACAAACACATTGCCACAATACAGGAAACAAAATTAACACCAAAAACAAAACACCAAACTCGCACAATACACAACAATATGCAAAGACAGAGGAACCACAACATATACAAAAGCATCAAATTCACTAAATTTCATCAAATGTTTCATAAACAGAAGCATCAACTTCACAACACATAGTACACGCAAGGTCAACACAACTGAATCACAATCACTATATACACACCAAAAAACAAATGCACAATCACAAACATACATACGAGCCGCAAAATACAAACTCTCACAATATGCACCAAACACACAACAAATAAGACAACAACACAACCATATCATACTTGATGACTTCAACATCCATCACTAAACATGGTACAAACCAAAATAATATGGAATACTCAATGACACATACACAAAACAACACACAACTATAACAAACTTCAAAAAAGCAAACTGGGCAGAATTTATACATCAAACATTCACTAAAACATTTTTGACAAACACATTCAAATCAATCAAACAGGCTGAAAAATATATCAGATAAACAATTATAAATACAAAACAAAACACCATAAAAAAATCATAACACAAATGACACCAATCAATGGACTGACTACATAACCAGAACTAAATTACAAAACATCATCCACAAAATATATGCAGCAAACAGCAACACACACTCTCACGAACTCATCTACACCAACAAAATACTCTCCAACCCCCTCAAACAAGCAAACATAGTAATCGCAACTCACTAAAATATCGCAAATTACAAAAACAAAAAATAAAAAAATAAACTGAACACTAAAAAACTTTAAGTAAACACATCATACACACCATTCATACAACTAAAACAAAACAATTAATAAACAACCTTAACACATCTACAGCCAAAGGACCAGCCACCCTTGCAAATATACACTTAAAACATCTAGAATTAAATGCCCTCAAAGCCATCACATCCCTCTTCAACCATTACTTATCTCACTGCACCATCCCCTGAATCTGGAAAAAAAAACAAATATCATTCTATTCCTCAAACCCACCAAGCCTCCACAATACCCCTCCTCATACAGACTAATCGCACTGCTCTCCTCACTCTTCAAGCTGCTCGAACGACTCATAAAAGACCTCATCAGCATCCAACCACACGCACACCAACATGGAGTCTGCTCTCAACACTCCACGACAACAGCACTCCTCAATATCAGCAGCAACGTCCTTATCTGTTTCAACAAAAATAACCCGCTGACAAGAAGAAAAAGCATTTGACACCATGCCATCATCAAAATTAATTGGAAAGTTCCTCTTTTACAACAAAAGCAACTACCCTTCACCACCCTCAACCCCATGCACAACAGCAACCTCAACAGTAACAAGTCTACCAATAACAACTTCTACAAACAGCAACACCAATCACAACCCCCACCAGAGCAACATCATCTATAACACTCACGACAACACCGATAAGTCCAGAACCCACATCAACATCACCACATGATGGCTTGCAAACTTCCTGCATGGGAGACAAGCACAAGCAAAACTCAGCAATGTGCTGAACACAACTCGCAACATCAATAATGGTGTCCCACAAGGTGCCATTCTCTCACCATCCTATTCAACATCTTCAGAAACTTCAGACATCCCAACAGTACCCCTCAAACTCATCAGCTACACAGATAATAACCTAACCTCACATCAACATCAAAACAGCAACAATCAGCCTACAATCATACATCAACACACTACAAAAATGGGCAACCAACCACAACATGACCATCTCAACAATAAAATCAGCAACACTTTACACCTGATCCTCATCAATTCAACTTTCAAGCCAACATCCAACTCAACAACACTACCCTTCCAACAACTAAACACACAAAAATCCTTGGACTCACCGTCAACAACAAAATGATATTCACACACCATATAAAGAACATCACAGACAAAATCAAGAGCAGAATAAACACACTCAAAGCGCTCAGTGCCACTATGTGGGGCCAGAACAAAGAGTCGATGCATACCATCTACAAACCCTTTGTCGGGCCAGTGATTGAATACAGTGCCACAGCTTGATACCCTGATTTGCCTCAGGCAAATAAGACCAGGCTTAAACACTACAGAATACCATTCTGCGGGTCTGCACAGGTGATCTCCAAATGGAATCCATAAACCATCTACATCAAGAAACCAAAGGGCTCCCAATGGCTAATCACTTCAATATGTTAGGCACCCAATTATTTGCTAAACTCTCTCTCACAGAACACCCACATCATCACCTCACACACACATTGAAACAAGACAAAGATAAGAAAGTTATTCCATCTATCCACTTCAACAAGCAATCTCATTTGAGGTGGAAACAGGGCCCTCTATCAGAGGAAATTAATAGTCTTTTTGTAGGTGGTGTGAGTAAGGCTCATAGACACTTACTGATGTACACAGAGTTTAGATTCATCCTAAGCAGCCCTGCATATACCACGTCACCGACCCCTTAACATGACTGTCACAGATCACAGATAAGAGCTGCAGCTGGAACTGTGTGATCTTCAGTCCGACCCCTTCTTTCAGTCAAAAACATATACAGACGGGAATCAAACTTTGGAAACCGCTACCTGAGTCCTATTTTTTCCTCATCACAGATTTTGCACTGTCCATGTCCAGCATGTTTGGAAGCACTTACATCTGCGAGAGCAGTTTCTCAACAATGAAACATCAAATCGAAAGGAAGAAACAGGCTGACAGAGGAAATATTGTTCTAGATAATTGAGATTGCATAAAAGAAAGGAAGTATTTTTGGTGAGTGAAAGTGTGTGAGGTTCAAAACTGAATGAAGGATCTAGAATGACTCTCTGATTGTGAGAGCTTAATGAGGATACCGTCAATGTCAAGACCGAGATCAGTGGGTTTGGACATCATGATTTTCGGGCCTATTAGCATGACTTCAGTTTTTTAGTGTTGAAAATTGCTTAGTCTCTTTGAAGTCTTGTTTGTGTTCTCATCATTGCTGAGCTGTTACACATCCCTGTGTTTTGTTTCCCTGCCATCAGTTCAATTTAGTATCATAAGTAAAATCCATTCATTCAGGAGTACTTACTGTATGCTATAATATCACTGCTGTATTAATCATTTTTAGAAGTATTGCTATTTTGGTGTGTGTTATTCATTAGGACATTAGCACATACATACATAAAAACATAAGGAAAATGTAGGGACTGAGAATCTTACCATAAATAAAATTTCCAGTAGTCAATACTACAATAGTAGGTTCTGAAAAATAAAAAAATTAATAAAAATAAAATAAAAATGTTTAACATTTTTCAGTGGCCTTGTTCACGGGTTATACTTGTTTAGTCTCTTTGTAGTCTTGTTTGTGTTCTCACAGCATTTCTGAGCGGTTACACACCCCTGTCTGTGTTTTGTTTCCCTGCCATCAGTTCAAATTAGTATCATAAATAAAACCCATTCATATAGGAGTACTTAGTGTATTCTATAATATTACTGCTGTATAATTCCTTTTTGAAGAAATACTTGTTTTTGCAGTGTTTCATTCATTAGGACATTAGCACATAAAACATCAGCAAAGAACAAAAAATGCAGGAACTCAGAATCTTACCAAAAGTAACCTGTGGAGACGTCGATACATGGGAAGTAGAAATAGTAGTTGTAGGTCCTGAAATAAACAAAGAAACATAAATTATATCATGTGCTTCATATGCTATTTTCAGGCACTACATAGTATCATGTGTCATGTGTGCTTTATGTATTATATATTTTTTTTTTGTTAAATTTGTTTCTCTCTTCCTTCTTCAAAAACACATACTAGAAATGTACTTCATTTACAATACATACACATATAAATAAATACACTATTAATGTTGTTTTGTTATACTTTTTCTTTTAGAAAACTTGTGGGAAGGTTCAGAACACATCACTAGAGGAGTGAATCTGGACTGGACTAACCCATAAGACAAGAGAAAGGTTTCATGCAGCTGCAAGCAAGAGGTCTGATAAGAAGTTTGTGGGACAAACAAAGAAGCTGCGTGCTGCATTTATTATCCATTCATGTGCCTTTATTAACTGCCTGCTCAGGGTCAGGATGGTTTACATTAGTTTACTAGTTTGTTTATTTTGGGAAATAATTCAATAGACAATATCAAAGGCAGCTACAAAGTACAATATATAGTGTGCAAGCAGGATATACATATATATTTTTGTATA